>CM021101.1:791137747-791193317 GCA_007115665.2 Sequoiadendron giganteum | reverse complement strand
GGATGAACTGCAAGTAGTTCAAGGTTGAAAATAATGCTTGAGATATTGCCCATTAACAGGTAGCGGGATATCCTCACCAGTGAGGGTTTTTAAATGAAAAGCATTATCTCCCAGAATTTTTCAAATCTGGTAAGGATCAAGCCATAGTTTATCAAATTTACCTTGCTCTCCCTTACGATCATGGGCTTTATCCCAGTAGAGAACTAAGTTAGAAATCCTAAAGGCCTTTACCTTAGCTCTCCTATGAAACCATTTTTTTACTACACCCTGATGTTTAGCAAAGTTCTCTAGGGCTTCATCTCTTTTCTCTTCCAAATGCAACAATTCAGCCAAACGGTCCTCACATTTATCTTCTTCATTATAGTACTTGTTAATAAACTGTAGGGTAGGGATTTTCAACTAGATAGGAAACATAGGTTCCAAACCATACACCAGGTGATAAGGAGAGGTTCCTATGGATTCCTTTTGTCTACTACGGTCAGCCCAAAGAGCAAATCGGAGCTAGGTGTGCCAATCCTTAGGATTTTTTTCTAACAACTTATGAATAACTGTCAGTAGGTTCTTGTTGGAAGACTCAGCTAGACCATTACCCAGAGGGTAATAATTGGATGAAAACTTAATAACAATCCCATGATCATACGCCCAATTAGAAAACTTCAGTGATGCAAATGCAGGACCATTATCACAAACCGAAGATACTGGAGAACCAAAACGATTGATAATTCTTGATTCAATAAAATTGATTACCACATCTGAAGTACACTATTTACAAGCAAGAGCTTCTATCCATCTAGTAAAATAATCAGTTATGGTAAGAATATACCTGTGGCCCGCAGAAGATGGAGGATTAATTGGACCTATAAAGTCCATACCCCACTGAGAAAATGGTTTTACCTCTATGACTGGCTGGAGTGGAAGAGTTGCATGTTTTTCCTTACTTGTTGTAGTCTGACATATGTGACAAGTTCTCACATGTTGGTGTTCATCTTTGAATAAAGTGGGCCAATAATAGCATGGCCTCAAGATCTGATGTGCAGTGGATGATGTAGAACCATGGCCTATGCCATATTTCTCATGAAATTCAATCATCACTCTGGTAGCTTCTTCTTTTCCTAGAGATCTTAAGTATACACCCTCATGATTTATTTTGTACAAGATAGCTCCTTTCATCATAAAACTTCCACTCTTCAAGCACAAGGCCCGCCTCTGAACCATATTAAGATGATCAGGACACTGCTAATTCAACAGATAGAAAATGATTTCATCATACCAGTCTCCTAGAGATACCTCTTGAAGGTAATAATGTTGAGTTGTGAGATCAGGACCGGTCTCATCCATTGTCTTTGTAAGCCTTTGTCCTCTTACTAATTTCATGGGCTGGATTTCCATATCATAATCCTACAACATGGTCACCCACTTGGCCCTTCGTTCACCTAACTCATTCTGCATCAACAACAACTTTACCACAGGATCAGGCACTATGGCAAAAACTTTATTCCTCAAGATATAGTGCCAAAACTTCTTCACTGCTTTGACCAAAGCATAGGCCTATTTCTCTACATTGTGATATCTTAATTTTGCATCTTTTAAGGGAGTACTCATGAAGGCTATAGTGTGTTCATCACCTTGATCAGACTTTTGAGTTGACATTGCAGCACAGGAGTGATCAGAAGAGAATGAATATATGTAAAAAGGCTTAGTTTAATTCAGACTCACCAATATAGGAGCCTCAACAATAGCTTTCTTGATTTTTGCAAATGCCTCCTTAGCTTCCGCATTCCATTCTATTTTTTCTTCTTGTTTTAACATAGCATTTAATGTCTTGACTATCTCTGCAAATCCGGTGATAAATTTCCTAACAAAGTTAATCTTGCCAAAGAATGACTTCATCTCTTTCATACTTGCAGGAGGCTGAATCTTCAAGATAGTCTGTATTGTCTCAGGATCAATAGCAATACCCTGTTCTGAGATAATGTGTCCTAATAACTTTCGTTCTGTGACTCCAAAAATGCACTTCCTTGGGTTAAGTAAAATACCAAACTCTCTACATCTTTGAAACACCTTACATAAATATGTTATGTGGTCACCTCATTTCTTGGAAAAAATAGTCAAATCATCCATATAAATAATGATGCACTTACCAATTATATCCTTAAAAACAATTTCCATAGCTCTCTATAATGTAGCTCTAGCATTGACCAATCCGAATGGCATCCTTCTGTAAAAAAAGTTCCCCATTTAGTAGTAAAGGCAATCTTGTGCCTATCCTCATACTGCACCATAACCTAGTTGTACACGGAATACCCATCCAAAAAGGACATCATTTGGGATCCATTAACAATCTGAAGCACCTCACCTAGTGAAGGAACTGGATAATTATCCTTTTATGATGCTCTATTCAGATTCCTAAAGTCCACACATAGCCTAATTTCTCCATTCTTTCTCCTTATTGGAACCAAATTTGCAACCCAAGTAGAGTGTCTTACTAGAAATATAATGCATACTGAAAGCAATTTCTGCACCTCTTTCTGAATAATGGGTTCTAACAAAGCATTAATTGGCCTTTGTCTTTGCCTGAATGGTTTGACATCTGACTTCAAAGGAATGGTGTGTGTGATGATTGAAGTATCATATATCTTCAAATCTTCATAACTCCAAGCTATTACATCGTGATATGTATGTAAGGTATCAATAATTCCCTTTATTTCTTCTGGAGTACATACTTTTCCAATAAATACATTCTTTGAGTCCTCTGATGTTCCCGTATTATATGTCTCACACTGGCTATTGAGAGACTCCCTTTTCGTCTATTGTTCTTGATCTCTTATCTTATTTATATCAAAAATTCATTCAAGTTGTATCATACCTCTTGGAATAGTACTAGTCTTCAAATTAATGATTCCTCCAAAGTCTATTTTTGCTTCCTGAGGTTCCATCTCATCAATAACTTGGGAAGAAAATACATCATAGCTTGTAATGAAATCCATAATATGCTAGTCATCTTCAAATACCTGGAAATTAGTAACGTTGTCAGGCATTGAAGGGACTGGAGTGAGCTCGACTATAAACTTCTGCAATCCTGAAAGTGAAAGAGGTTGCAAGGTGCTAGAAGCTTGTGCTAAATAATCAACAACTTGATTTTTGTTTCGAGGGATTAACAAGATATTAGAAGAATTAAATCCCGCAATGAGATCCCACACTTTATGCCTGTAATTGGTCATTCTTCTATCACGGCACAAATACTATTTTCTTACTTGTTTGATAACTAACTTTGAGTCTCCAAACACTTGTAATATCTTAACCTTCTTCCTTGATGCCATCAATAAGCCATGGATCAGAGCTTCATATTCAGTGACTTTATTAGTGCATTGGAGCTAGAGTCTGTGAGTATCAAAGTAATTCTTACCTTTAGGACTAATCAATTCAAATCCTACTCCAGCACCTTGTTTGGATTTAGATCCATCGAATCTTAGTGTCCAATAGCCATCAGGTTCCTTCGGTTTCAATTTACCTTGTTCTTTGTTGGGGATAAGGGGGCTCTTCAGGAAGCATTGGGTTCTTACCTTTATCATTGTTTGATTCTTCCCGCACATTGAGTCTAGTAGGTGGAATCGGATTAATGCATTTATGCATTTGTCAGACCGCAGTTTGACACAAGTCACATTCCAGCTCAGAATGAGGGGCATCATGGACTTCGTACCAACTTGGAAGCAATAATTATTCAAATTTCATGCTTCCTTTTAGTTGTATCTGATCTTCCATACACTTCTAGATGAATTCCTGAAAGTTATCCAATAAACCAAGCTGCTTGTCCTCTTGGTCACTTGTTTCATCCTTTTGTTCAATCAATGTCTAGGGATCATTGCTCTCTGGAATGTGTTCATCTAAAGAATCTTGTAGCATAAAAAATTCTTCATCCTTTGAAACTAATGCAGCCAACACATAGTTTCCCATTCTAACCTCAGACACCAATACCTCATTTGAGATATTTTGGTATTCCGTGATTACATATTTCATTTTGGGTTCTCTCTCAATTCTGATGTAATTTGGGCCTCCTTTCCATGGTAACCACATATGGGAATCATTTGTGGATGTATATTCACTTAGTGCCTTAGTAAATTTTTTACCTAAGATCAACCCATAAGTATCAGGAATGTCAGCAACTTGGATATTGATTACTTGTTGCACTCTAGGATTTGAGGCAAGTTGTGTAGGGATCATGTTCAACTCTCCAAATACACTTACTTCCATTTTGTCCAACTGAGTAACCTTCTTTTGAGAGGCTATAGGTGTAATACCCAATGCTTTTCAAACAACAAAAGGCATAACATTTGTAGAGGCTCCTAAATCTAGAAGACAATTATTCAAATTATTTCCAAAGATATGAACAGAAATTAGGAAAGGAGGAGTTTCCATCTTACCTTGAAACAGATTTAGATGAGTGTCAGCTTTTGCAACCTGACCTTTATCCTTATCTCCCCTCTTGTCTATAGGTGGGACCTAGCTTCTAGGTGTTTGAGAATTAGAAGACTTGGTAGCAGCCTCATTTGTGGCTACCCCTTGCGATGTTATATTTGAACTAAATAATCCTAGAAGTGCATTCCTAATGGTAGGAAATCTTAATAATTCAAAGGCAGAGAGGCTCACCTTTACTTTCTTGAATTCCTCAGTCACATATTCACCCAATTTCTCCACATTCAAATCAGCATGGGATTCCTTGTTGCCACTGGCTTGCCTATCTTTGGATATTTCAACATTGTTCCCCTTTGACAAGTACTGCATTGGCACATGAGGATAAGGTGGATTATTACTAGCTTGTGGATCTGGTGGAGTATTAAAATTTTTAGGAGGGATGGAAGTAGTGAAAGGACCTCCAGCCTGTGGACCCCTGTTAGGTCTATTTCTTAAATCATATTTCTTTGTTGGTTGTTGAAACATCTGAACTTCTTCAACACTAATTTCTTCCTCATCTAAATGGCCATTATCATTCTCACTCTCCTCATTAAACAACTGGGAAATCTAATCCTCATTAATCACCTACTCTGCCTCATCCTCTATAAGAGATACTTCCGGTGGTTCATTTTCTTCACCTTTGGGGAATGGGTCATGATTGAGTACCAGTACTAGAGAATCATATGGATTTGAAGGTACCATTTCCTGTCCAGTAGAATTATTCTCCACATCACACTAAAAGATAGAAGCTATAGTCTAAAATTCAACACAGTCTAGTTCAAAGTGTTGACTTGTTTTATGGAGCCTGCAACATCTAGACAGAGCTACTTTTGCTAGGTATACACCATTTGGAGGCTTCTCCTGAGTAGCGGGTTGATCCAAGGGAGTAGGAATCCCTCCATTATTAGACCCAGTATTCCAAGACCTATTCTACCTAGGCTATTGCCCTCTATCAAATCCTTGACCACCTTGCTGATTTCTATCAAAATTATGAACAGAGCCTTGCCCTCTATCATAATTTTGATTTCTGTCAAAGTATTGACCTATTTCAAAATTCTTGTTTTCCTTGCCATAGTTAGATTGTATATTCTTTTAAGCAGCCTGAAGCTGACTATTCTGATTTCTCAAATAATTTACCTTCGTATTCAACCTCTTCACTTGTTCAGATAGTTCATCCAACCTCTCCTTATCCAGACCGTTAGGTGTTGTTGGATTACCACCAGAAGAATATCCGGGTATGTTTCCAGAACCAACAGTCTGATTCAAGACTTTTGAATTTTGCAAGTATGTAGGGAAACTAGCTTGTTGTTGCTGAAGGGGTTGATTAGCTCTTTATTGAGGGTAAGAAGCCATAGGTTGAGCTTGATTTAAAGGTGGACCTGGATGAGGAACCAGAGGCAATGACCGTATAGGATTCATTATTCAAGCATGACCGGTCAAAGCCTGGTTAAGGGCTTGAATCTGTCCAGGGTAAGCAACAGGTCCTAAGGATGGCAAAGGTCTTGACAAATGTTGCCTAAAGTTTGTGCTAACCTTTACTGCTTCTGCATATGCAGTGAGCAAAGTATTTGGAGGATTAGTCCTTTGTTTCAAGAAGGTGGTTGTAAGGCTATCCAAGTCTTCAAGGTACACTTCCAAAGCAGTATTTTCATTCCCAGCATAAGGCACCTAGAGTCTAGTATATGTTTGATGGAACCTATCATTGAATGATCCTATGGGCTCATTAATCTCTCTTTTCACTCCAGTAAAATGCAAGTATAGCTCATTAGCACTAATGAGAATCTTGAACTTTTGCAAGAATGTAGCTTCTAACTCAGTCCAATTATGGATGGAAGCAGCACGTAAGTGATTATTCCAATAGAAGGCTTCTTCTCCTAGAGAATAAGGGAAAATCCTACATGCAACATCTTCATGGTTAATCCCTCTATCCCTCAGACAAGTCTAGAAAATCCTAATATGCTCTTCTGTCATTTTGTTGGGGTCATGAATATGAAACTTAAAGCAAAAGTGCTCAGGGTTCTTGGGCATAACATTGTAATTGTTGAATATCAATGGGGATAGATTATTAGTAAGAAAAACCATTGGTGGAGGTGGGGGTGGTAATGGTTGATTTGTGACTGGTTGTGGTTGTGGAATGAGAATCCCCTCAGAGTCAGATGAAGATGAGGATGATGGAGATGATGGAAGTTGGTGAGCTGAAGATGATTCTTCCCCTCTTTTGGTCCTTCTTGACCTAGTAGGGGCTGGTAACTCTTGAAATTCTTCTCCTCCTGGAGTAGATCTAGTTCTTCTTCTAAGCCTCTCAAGAGAGATGGTGTTTAAGAAATGCTCCAGTTTGCTTGTTCAAGGCCCTCCTTCTAGCACCAATCTATTGATGGTGTTTTCTACACAGCAACAACTCAGACATAATATGATATCCTATCTCTCTTGAAAGGTGAATCTCAATGGGAAAAGAAATAACCCCAAGGTATCTAATGTTAGGTCTTGACAATGCAACAAATCAACTCAGTGATAAATGTGAAAATGTTGGTAATCACAATGGGACCTTACTACAAGAAAACACTGGACTTCGAATTTATCAGATATAAACAATAAATTGATACTTTGAAACTTGAATTTAACTTTGATAATAAGGAAACAGAAAAATATAAAGGTTTCAAAGATAATTCTAAGACTACTTCTAACCCTAAGATTGAAAACGCCAAAAGATAATATGTTCAAAATGGACCGAACTCTTGTAAACTACTTTCTACTTGACCCAGATGAATCTGCAATTTCACAGAAATAGTGCAATCATTTAAGGTATTTAAATATTTTCAAATCACAAACATTCATTCAGCCAGTTCTATTGCAATTGAGATGAACAAACCCTTATAACTAAACTAAGCACAATTTTAAGTCCAGGCTAACTTTGCAAAGCAACTAACAATCAACTAACTGCAAAAAGTATGGACTAGAGATCGTTGCAAACAATCCAAACAATTTAACCATAAACTTATAAGCAATTCCAAAGATAGAATAACAACAACCATGCCAGATGAAATTCCAAAAGATAGATGCCAAACATAATATCTCTCTTATATTAAATCAATCCAAAGTAGCAATGATTCCAGCTTTCTGTTACAACACTTGCTTGAGAATAAACCCTACTTCGCTTTAATATCACTTATCTATTTTTCTCTCTATCTTCCTATATGCCCATCTATCGATGAAATGAGGCAACATGCCAAATTTTATAGAAACTCCCTAAGATAGGTCGGCCCAAAAGATAAATTATAATAAAAACATGACCTATAAGAGGTCAGCCTCAAAGATGTTCGAACATATGAAATATGCCATTGGCACCAATTTCATCCAAATCTGCCAAAATACCAAAAAGGGTCAGCCCAATACATGTGAATAATGGGAAGCACAAATCTCCATGTAGCCCTATCTATCTACTCCCCATCTTTTTCCTTAGCTTGATCTTCTTCACCATGTATGGCCAAAAAAACTCTATATAGGTCAGCAACAGGTGGCACATGCAAAACCCTAATCCTTCTCTCAAGGGACTTGATATCATCTCTTACCTGCCCAATTGCACCATCCCAATCAGCCTTATTAGCCAAATATTTTTCCATGACTGCAATATAAGTTGTAGCATCATCCAACCGATGTCCAGTAATTGGTCCTTCACTGAGTGGGGAATAAACATCTCTCCACCATTCCCTAAGCTGCTCCAAACTAAGATGTTTCAGAGCAAACTTCTTCCTTTCAGTCATGACCTCAAAGAATGAAATGCACTTATCATACATACTAGTCAAAACATCCTCAACCTGTCGTGCCTACTTATGGATCCTTTCCAAGGCCTTCTGCCTCATTTGCAGGATTTCAAACCATTCCCAACGTTCATAAACCCTTCGAAAGGGAAGAATCCTACACTCTACCAATTTGTCCTTAGTGAATCCCATGATTTTTGTGACCTTCTATAGTAGGAGGTCGGTATCCACATTATCTTGAGCTAAGACAACCTTTAACCAGTCCACTGATCTCATTGCATCCCCTCCAGTTGACAATATGCTCTTAATAGCAATGTCCCCTTTATTTTGGACACCCTACAACTAGGCAACTGTAGCATGTGTGGTGCCCTTCATCTTCTCAAGTTAGGAGATTGTCTCCTGGGGCAAGAAACCTGCAGCACAGGAGGAAGAAATAATGGCTTGCAAGGGTTTCATCAACTCTTGCAAGTATTTCTTTAGTTTCTCATTTTCCCTTTCTAGCTCATGCCTAGTCTGCACAACCCTCTTCAACCTACCCACAATCATAGCACTGGAGCCCTCATACTCCTCAATATCCTGCTCCATAGTAGCATGCCCCAAGTCAATAGTTTTCACATGATAGTCCTAGGCAATTACATTGTCTCTATCTTTGTTCGGAGCAGGGGTAGCAATATGAGCCACTCTGTTACCTGACCCATCTCTTTCAATTCTGGACACAATCCTTTCTTTCTTCTTAGTTTTTTCCTTCTCTACATTTTCCATAAGGGCATCCCAATTAGGAGGAGCATCCTCCACTATCACCATTTTTCTCTTCAATTCCTTTTCTAACCATCATGGAATAGTAGACCTAGCAGGCACTGTATCTTTCTTATCTTGCCCTTGCTCCTGTTGATCAGCAGTTGAATCCTATTCAGCACTTGGAATTTTTGGAATGTCCATGATGGGATTCTCCTTCTCCTTTACTTGTTCTTCCACAACCACCTATACTAGTGAAGGGGCCCTAGCTAGTATTTTTGCTTCCTTTTGAGGAGAATTGTTCATTTGTTCCCTCACAAATGAGTCTGCCTGTGATACCAAGGGAGACTATACTACCTTATCAATCTCTACCTCTGCATTATAGAGGTCTCCCTCCTAGAGCTCTTTCTCACCCAGATCCTTAGGATCTTCATTCTTCTTTTGTTCCTCCTGTGTGTTACCAACATCCTGAGGAATGGAGGCACTCACTTGTTCCACAATAGGAATACTCACTAAAAAATTCTCCTTTACTGCAGTATCCCTTGGGGAAGGAGTCCTTGACCTCGTCATGTATACCTGTGTCTTTTCCCCTGAGCTTTCAACCTCTACCACGGGTGGCTCAATTTCCTTATCAACTTTAGGAGCCTCCTCCACCTTCTATGACAACTTTATGATTCTTCTTCTCTTTATCAATGGAGGAGCACTTTCCACCTCCTCCTCTTCTTCCTTATTCTTTTCAACTTCCTTCTTAGAGGCATGTCTCCTCTTATTAGCAATAGGCTTCCTCTGTTTACCTACCTCTGCAGCTTTCTCAGCTTGAACCTCCCTTGCTTGGGTTCTGAAAGGAGAATCCACCTTTTCTTTGCCCTTAGCATTTGGTTCAACTGAACACTCAGAAGTAGAGTGAGACTCTAAGTCTCCCATCATATCATAGGTACATGGAACACCTTCACCCTCGAGCTCCATCATCTTGTGCTTCAACCACATCTTGGTATATTTGATCACTAGGGTCATGACTTGGTCCAACTCAGTCTTTTCCTCTTCTAACCAATCAACTTCTCAAGTTGGCCTATCTTTTACTGCCTCATAGACATGCCCCTGGATTAAATTTCCATCTTCTTCTACCTAGTCAGGGATGGCCTTCACATTTTATAGTCTCACCAAATCTACTGGGAATCTAGAAAACTTCTTCTTTCTTACCTTGAACTCATCGGCAAGGTTAACCTAGTAATCTTCAATGTGAGCCTTATGGCTATATTCCCTACTGGCCTTCTTTTGAGCTTCGCCAGTGATGTCAAACCTTTCCCTTTTGGAATGGAAGGAGAGACCAAGAGTACTCATCTCCTCCTTAAAAGCATGATCAGACTGAATGGAAGCACAAACCTCACCCATTCCTAGTTTTAAGGGAAAATCATTCCCAAAACTCGTCTTGTGTGTCTCTCCCTTTACAACATTGTCGAAGTCACAAATCTGCCTAGTGACTTCCAACAATATGACATGATCAGTAGGATATCTAGGGAGTCTGTAGGGAGCTCTCTGAAAACATCAGTTCTGATGTATGAGAAAGTTGGGAACTGGATAAACCATGCCCCATATTTCTTTATCAATTCCTTTGCCTTATTAGAAATTCTAATATGCTCTACACCTTGGAGCAATCTAGTGATGTACATTGTGAATGCATCACTGGATCTCCTATAGCTCCCTCCAGTTAGGTGCAACTATGGATATAATTCATAGATGGAATCATTCCCAAAGGTACCCCTAGTGCTTAGCCCCTTCTATGGGTGAAGTCTCACCAATGAATACACTAGGAAAGAGGTCATGGTAAAAGTCTTCGTTTGCAAGAAATTGCATAGCTACTCATGAATCACTGCACTAATGACACCTGCCCAGTGATAGTCAATTCCCTGCTCCATTCTAGCAATCACATTAAACATCTAGGTCTTGAACACACCTGCACTCTTCAATCCCACCAACCTGTTGATAAGAGTAATGACATTGTAATACTCTCTCTTGAACTTTAGCCTAAATATTTTCTTAGGAAACTTGGAGAAATGGGATTTAGGCTTCTCTAGCCAAGAGTTGATCACCTACTAAGGCTTGACTTCATTCTCCTCATAATACTTTCTAGCACCATCCTTGTCAAAGGCCACCACATGTGACCTATCAGGCATGTCAAAGGTTGCAGCAATGGACATAGGACAAAAGCTAGCTAGAATCCTACCTTGGGGGCCAATCATCCTCTGTGTCCCTCTATCATAATTTTTGGTACACTCAAGCACCAACTCATAGCACTATACTGTAGAAGGAAAACCTACAACATGAGTCAATCCGTAGTCTACCATCCTTTTTTGCAATAGAGGAGGGCTCGGTGCTAACATCTCAGCCTTGAACTCCTCATAGTCCCACATGCCCATGTTTGTATCTATGATTCTTGACCAAATTGAAGTCAGCTTTCTCTCAGAAATCTGGCTCCTTATGTCCAACTTGACCTTCTCTGCATCTAATATGGCAAAAGTTTCTACACCTGGGTCTGTTGCCTTTCCCTTGCCTCGACCAACAATATCCTATCCTAATCCTACCTGCAAACACATAAAGATGACCACAATCAGATCCACAAGAAACAACAAGTGTAGGAAATTATTACCTCAAAGTTTGGGTTTTAGCCCCCCTCGCGGATTCTACACTAGAGAGGATTTTCGAGAAAATCCGGACTAGGCAGATTCCAGTGAAGCAAGCATGCAAAATCCCATAATATCATTTTAATCCATCAATTAACAAGGGAAAACCATTAGAAACACTTAGGATAAGCTCATTTATTCAATCAACTAGATCATCAATAAATTGATTATTCCATAATCATCAAATTCAACCTTTTCCCTAAAAACCCAGAAGAATCCGCCAGAGAGGGATTTTGGTGAAAGCAACAACAGTTATAACCAACCCGGGAAAATCCAGAGGGGATGGATTTTGGTGAAAGCCAAATATATCATCATAAAAATGAGAAATTGGTAAAATGACCCGATAGCAGACATTAGGAAAATCTTGAGGGAATGCATTTTGGCGAGACAAATGAAGTCTGGTAAAAAGCGGTGAAATAGAAAGAAAGAGATAAGTTGGGGAAATCCGAAGGAAGCGGAATTCTATGAGGACCTAACATGTCCACCTTCTCATTACTTTCACAAAAAATGATTCAATGACTCTGGATCTCAGGCCTGTACTCTGAGAACAACTTGACCTAGACCTCCAATGAATGAAACACAAATTTAGAAAACTCCTCACAACAATTTGAGGAGGATTGACCATGCTCTAGGGCAAGAACCCTCAAATTTCTGCCATGAAAGTATAGGGAACAAAGCACGACTTGCTCACAAACCAGAATTAAGAGTCTAAGCCCAATGTAAGCAAACGCACAAAGAAAGCAATACCAGACCATGAGTAAACATCAACGACCAACCATGCAGACTAGTAAAGCAATGCAAAACCCCCAACATTCTTGATGATAACACACATACCCAAGGAAACTAGGAAATCATGAAGGTCCAAGAAATAAATGAAGCAAAGCAATTCAAAACCAATAGAGTAAAAGAGCATTTCAACATACCATGAAAGCATAAGGGCCAAAACTGGTGATGCCAACAAATAGCCATAAAATGCGAGCAAGATACAATCCACGCACATGAAATGAAAATGCACAATCAAAATGCCCTTGAAATCCAAAATCTAGCAAAACACTAAAAGCTCCAAGATTTCATGCTCAAATGATAGCAAATGAATGAGCTCAAATGATCAATTACCTCCCAAAATCCAATATATCAAAGCCCCAAAACATCTGCACAGATGCCATTAATGCAGTTAACAAGACAACCATGACCACAAAACTCGGGGATTTGACAGGGCGATGGACGTCGAGGAAATCCGGACCATACGAATTTTCCCAAAAACAATATCAAAAGGAAGCAACCTTCGGACATTGAAAGAAAACTGGGAGAATCCGGCCCAAGCGGATTTTCCCGAAAGCAGTGAAAACTCCAAAATAAAGTTAGAACTCAAGGTATTCAATAACATTCATAAGTATGCCACTTCAATTGGCAAGATGGAAATTTAAAGCACGAACCCAAGCAAGCGAAAACCCCCAGAAAAGAAGGGCCAAAACACCAAAAAGTGAAGAAAGAGGGTCCCCACTTCAGTGGGGTGTGTGTCCAAAAACTGCACAACAAATCCTCCACAAGGAATTTGAATCCTTGAAGGAAAAGGATCTCAAGGTTGAAATTCATGATATAGGGATAGATTCTGAGAATACCCCTTCTAATAAGACATATGTGGTGGCATCTCTTGATGAAACTAAGGATGCAAGGACTGAACATTTTTTGATAGAGGAAGAAGAATGGAAACTGTTTGAGGATGCTAAGAGAGAATCAGATGCCAAGGCACAAGCTGAGGCACTGGCCAAACAAAAAGAGATGGATTTAAAGACACAAGATGATGCACTGCTCAAACAACAAGAAAAGGAGCAGGAACTCAAAACAAAGGAAGAGAGTGACAAATTGGCAATGCTACAGAAAATCCATGATCTTGAGGAGGAAAAGGGCAAACAAAGAAGATAAAGAGAAGCCCTAGAGGCTAAACTCAAGGTTATTGAATAATCCTATAAGAGAAAGGAAGAAGAAGAACACCTACAAAGAGAAAAGAAGGCTGAAGATCCTGCCAAGCATGAACAAAAGGAGAAAGAGTTATGGGATAAAGTAAAAGATCTAGAAAAGAAAAGAGACCAAATGTATGAGGAAAGGAGGTTAGAAGAGGATATTTTGAAGGAGTTGGAAAATAAAGCATTGCAAGAGCAGAAGGATAAAGAAGAAGCTGAGAGACTTGCACAAGAGGATGCACAAGGGGATCAACAAAATGTGCAAGAGGTTGATTCTCAACCTAAAGCCACCATATTGCAACCATTATCTTTCGCAACTGCTGCCTCTTCCTCAACCCAAGTGGTCACTACCCCTAATGCTCCTACATGGCGGAAAATTGTTCTAAAAAAGAAATAGATAGCTCAACGTCAGTCTGTCAATTGGGATAAGATGATGAAAGAAATAGAGAAGGAAAGACCAAAAAAGAAGGCAAGAGTTCTTCATTCTACCAAGCTCACTCATGTAGGAGAAATTATTATTGAATGTGCAATTCTAGTGATGGATAAGGACATAGAAGATATGTAATTAGCTAATTACCAATTGGGTAGTCAATTTGGGGAGACCTACAAGGAACCAACAGATGAAACTTATTGATATTGTAGCTTCCTCCACCAAGTCTATAATTATCAAGGATAAGTAGAAGAAAGATTAACTTAAAGCCTAATTGGATCAACTACATAAATTTTTGAAGGATGTCTCCACTCCAATGTCTCAACAAGCTACTACTATAGAAACCCCAGTCCTACTTAGCAAAAAGGAAGCTGATGACTTAGTGCAGATGAGGAGTAAGATGGAGATGCTCGACAGATGGATTGATAGGCTCAGTCAAGAGGTTGGTTAAGTGTTGGTAGATAGTTTTGGAATTCATTAAGAAACACTTGAGTTGGTAGTAGAGATGAATCAGCATGCTGAAGTCCTAGAGAAGTAGGAGGAACAATATAGAGAATATTTTAAGAAGTTGAAGGACATCAGCAAGGTGCAAAAGTCAACTCTCCTAGAGCAGTCAATTCTTGAAGAGGATAATGAAAATTTCCTTGAGAAGACTTTAAATATAATTTGGTTCAGATCTAGCTTCATCTATTAGCATAGGGATCAAGTTAAAGATGCTTGTAAGGAATTGAATGAACAAATTGATGAATTAGAAGTAGTATTGGCTATTATAGTCAATGTGGACATCCCATTCAAAGAAGGTATTCCTTTGGATAAATTGAAGGAGAAGTGGAGCAGTAGATTTCAAGAAGTAATGCAAAATAAAGATGATGGAGAAGACTTGTTGTAGGATAGGCTTATGGATATTAAAGAGGAGTAAAAGTTTCCAGGAGGGAGTTAATCAAATTAAAAGATATGCAAGAATGTGCCTCAGTAGAATTGAAGAGAATCAAGTTTGAGGATAGTTGGGTAGATGGACCTAATGTGGACGTCCTTTAACAAACTTTTTTCTCTAATTATGATGAGTATCTCCTTGAGCATGCAACGCAAGAGTGAGCTAGCAACAGAACATTCTCTCTTTGATATACAACTTCCTCTTCTCTCCTAATTTGTAGGGTTTTGACATGGGTTGAACTAAGGTTCCCATCTGCTAGTTCTATTTTATTCCTTGGGCATAATATTTTGGACAAAAGAGCAATCACTTTTTGAATTGAAGATAAACTAGTCCAATTCCTTCATATAGTTTTGGTTCCTTGATTTGTGGATCTAGGTTTTAAATTGAGAGAAAATTATGCATGGCAAGCCTATATGTACTTTTGGGCTCTATTTTGTAAATGTCGACTAATTGAGGAAAGATTAGCCACCTGATAGTATAGCAAATAGGAATCATAGTCTTAATATTTCATAGTTGTAGTAAGATGATTTAAAAGTTCAAGTTGAACTTGGATACCCCCCCCCCCCCCCTTTATAATTTTGTATAGTTTTCATGTTTTTGTTGAAGTTGAACCTCTTTGATAACGTTAATGAAATATAATCAATCTATATGCCAGTGAGTTTTTGTGCTTAAATGTTTTCTATTTGATGCAAATCAATAAAGGACACCAAAATCTAAGAATATTTCATTGGATTATCTGTGAATGGAATTACTATTATGTCTATTTGATCAGTGTTTTAGCAATGAGTAAGTGATATGTTTCAAATATTGAAGTCTTTTAGTGAATTGTTGTGGTAATTGAATTAAGTACTATGAATGTATGGAATGGTGTAGATTATTATATGGATTACGTCATGTTGTGGGTTTTGGTCTATTGAAGAAACACTCATTGTGGAAATGAATGTCTGGATATTAAGAAGTTTTATTCATATTTTAGTGATCTATGCTTTGATCTATATTTTTCTATTTTTTTACACCCCCCAATGTAGGTTAATTAATCTGATGTAGTTTGTTTTCCTTATTACCAGCAAAGGCCCCTTGAATAATACGGTTACATTGGCCATTGAGTAACATCAACATAGTTGAGAACCAACTACCAGGACCTTGGGAGTTAGATTACTATTTGTTATCTTTCTAATCAAGAGAAATAGGGTAGATATATTTTGTTTTATGTTGTGCAGTTTTGACCATCAACACCACCTAATAAAAAGGGGAAATTCAGCCCTAATTGGTTAGGTCCTTACATCATCACCTCTATGTATGGTTCTAGATGGTATGCATCTAGAAGAGCCGGTCAATCCAATGCATCTCCATCGATACTATGCATAGGGTACCTATGTGGCATGTGCATGATGCTTGTTCCTCTCCATGGATCATGGCCCATTATGCAATGACATTTCTTCATTAACACATAATCTCTATTTAATTTTTTTTATGATGTAAACATGTGTATGTAGTTAATTTATTTAATTAATAATTATATATACATGTGTTTTATTTCTATGTTATGCATCTATGTATTGTGTTTAATTAACTATTTTGGTTAGATATTAGATCATCATTATATTTATTTAATCATACATCAAGTATTATTTTATTAAATTATGATAAAATCTTTCTAAACATACATCCATCACATAATCATACACCAAAATAAATATACACATAAAGAACACCATGACGCTACTCAAAAATCTCATATATATTTCAAAACTTTCATGTACATGTGTCACACCACTATGACAAAAAGTGGTGTTTGTATATCTATATGTGAATCTATACATCAAAAATGCTATACATCAATGATATGGTACAAAAAAAATTGGATCTCATCCCTTAGGTGCATGGCTCCTTGAGCCCTTTGTCATTGTTGGTGATGGAGGATGCTAGGTTGATGCATAGGAATGTGACTAGTATCATCATGACATATACATGCTCCATGACCATAGACATTGTATCTCTCCTTGAAGCTCTACAACCTCCTCCCATATTTGTGTGACATGATCCTATAGTGAAGCCTCCAACTCCTAAGCATGTCACATCTCATCCTAAGCTATTACACTTGAGGATATTAAGGACTAGGGGTGCCATCCTCACTACCTTTGCTTACCTTTTGAGATCATTGACCTAGTTCTATAGGGTGTCACATTCCATCTCAACACTCTCAACCATTCACCGCTTGATCTCGTTCGAATAACATAGTAAGAAGCTTCATAGCCCATTGGTCTCTCTGGTCGATCATCACAATCAGTTCCATGGTTCGCTAAACCACATCCACCCAGACCTCCTTTTAAGTTTTCTTGAGATTCACTACAAGCTTGAATAATAGGGAATTGCACCCTGTTATGTGTGGCCTATAGGAATCTAGGACTAACCCTCATATCTAGAGGGCTAGTACCACCTCTGATATTTAGTGCTCACAGAAATCAAGCCACTCATATGTGAAAATTTTAACCATAGAAAGAGTGAATGATCTCAATACCATATCATGCATGTTCATATATATGAGAAAACTGAAATGAAAAAATATACACCATACTCGTACCTAGGTCCCCAACCTACTAGTGTGAGTTCATAGGGGGAGAACCTCTACTAGATGTGATGATTGGTCATATCACTAACACTGATGGAGGTACGACCTTCTAGATAGTTAGTGGAGCCATTGAGGTGGGTGGAGCACATACTAGTGATGCCACACATCACCACTATCTCGATCTCTATTGTGCCCCACCTCCCTTTGTCTTGTCACTCTTACCACTACTCTTGAGGACCTCACCTCCTAACCCCTAAGCACTAGCATCACCCATGGGTTCACCTAGTAGGAAAATTGGGGTGGGACTTTCTATCAACCACCAGTCAACAAAGTTGATTGTGACATCAACATCATCAGTCTCAAGGGCCTCACATTATTCCTCCTCATCAAAACCATCATTAACACTGAGTGCAACATCTATAATGGTGGGACGACGACGGTCTCCTACTTGCATTGCAATCCTATGAGACCATATATACATTGTAGTCACCAGGGGGATCACCTGCACTTGCCCAAACTAATGGGTGACTCAATGCAAGTAGAATGGTACTATGATACAATTTGATCGCCTGACAAGGATTCGATCACACTGCATCCTCCATAGTTTCTTTCTCTTGGAAGAGGTCCCCATCCACCTATATGGGTACCATCTAATATCTTACACCTTCAATATATCTATACACTACAACCAAAACAATAAATCTCCATATTGCCAGTCACATATCAAGGGATACGCATGCACTCGAGGGGATCTAGGCCATAGGCCCTAGGGATACCTAGCTGACCTCGTACACTAGATGTGTTTAAATTCCCACACTTGAAGTAGAGTAAAAATCGTAAGGATATGATACTCATCATGGATGTACTGCTCGATATCATGATAGAGGTGCACAAGCATGCTCCAACCCTATGCAAATATTGTCATCTTCTCCTCCATGGCTCAGATGTAATGGATTAGGCCCTGGTGAAGGTGCTTGATCCTCACCCATCCATCATGACCCATAATACGATGATCATGATCATCACATGTCAAACTAACAACATCGCAAGTCATCCATGACCCAACTTGTGCATGTAGATATGGCCTATCATGTCCTCCAAGCATACATGATCGAGGTATTATTGTTGTGCAACTTGGGCATCCTAGTATGTCTTTCCCTCCTTGTATTCCACCCACTCTCCATGGATGGATAGACGCATGATGTGATATAAATCTTCCAAGGTCACCATCATATCCCTAATAGGGAGATGAAAGGTAGATTTATCTACATCCCATCACTTTTTCAATGCCATGAGCATGGGGATTTGGAAGTATATATTTGACATCGTGTAAACCCACCAGAGCTCGATAGGCTACAATAAGTCATAGTCGTCGACATCGATCTCATTGCTAAGGTTATCCAATAATAACATAATGGACCCATCACTATGCACTCTCACCTTGGGCCACTCCAAAAAACATAAAATATCATGTCAAAATAATCTATATATATCAAAAATATTCTAACTCTACATCATTAAAAAGTTTCTAAATTTCCTAAATCTTCCTTTAAGATAGTGTTCCACACAAATGTCTATGTGATATGATGGTGTATGAGGCCAAACAATAGTTTGATGAAAACGCATTACTAGATTCTAATATAGTTGAAGGATGTTGATGCACCGACAAGATGCTACTTCATCTGGTGGATGCCTTCGAGTTGGTTGGATGCTTGTCCTACTTAGTAGAACTAAAATACTAGAAAAATCCACCAATTTGACAATTTGGGTGGAAAATGTTCACATACCTCATTAGGTGGGTAGCCCCTTGCCACATCGACATGTATTTGGTTGATCCATGGTGGTCTGAGATCTCATATATGAGACATTTTTTTAACAACTCTCAAAAAATTCAATAAAGTCCTCACCGTGAATAGTGAAAATGACCCTTCCATGGGCCCATCCAAACATATATAGACTCATTTTTGCTGACCTTTCATGGTGGAAGTGTTCCTTCCATCCTTCCTATTGTCACCCCACCTAGCTAGGGGAAAAAGTAGGAGGGAACATATACTCACCTCTTCAATATATTATTCTTCTGATTCACCAAAATCTTCTTAAGCATTCTTCTCACTAACATAGCTTCTTCTGATTTCCAAACTAACTAGATTTTGAGTTTTACAAGATGGAACTTCACGTCAGGTGCTATAGTTTCTCACTGATGTTGAATGTTGGGGGAATCATTAGTATTCATTTTCTCAACCTCTGTGACCTCTATACTATTTGTTTTGGCAAAAATCTATAAAATTTTCAAATTTTCAAATTTAGTATTTATGTCTTCTTAACTACTTTAGTGTAGCTGATTTTTCTCCAAAATTTTAGATCACTAAAGTAGGTGAAAAATGTAGTGTCATAAAATTGCACCTCATGGTACTTTCACACTTGCACATCTAGTCCGCTGCATTTATGGAAACCTGCCATATTTATGACAAAACCTATGAGTTATAATTTCACGATTCCAAATTTATAAGGGAAAATGGTGATGTGATAATAGCCTACATACCTCATTCTTGTGAAATTTTGAGTAGAAAACTTGTGCAAGGTGTGAACGTCTACGTGATGCACTAGCATCCTCAAAATTTGTGAGATTCAAGTGAGAATATCTCGTGTCCCTTTTCTATGACACATGTCATTATGGAAAAAACACAATGTAATGGCTCTTCCCCCCATAAAACCTCACAAAACTACTCTTGTCACTCTCATTCTCATTCATTCTCACTCTCTCTTGTTTGATCTCTCATTCTACTTCATTGTTCTCACTCTTTCTCATTCTTTCAGGAAAATCTTTGCCAGATTCCTATCAAAACAACATTCAAGTCTCTCTTGTAAGCTAGAACATCACATCTATCATGCCAAGAGGGGAGCCACAGACTATTGGTAAAACTCTCTTATCTACTTGTCTTGTCTATTTAATATTTTCTATTTGATCTTGGCTATCTCTCTATTCATGATAGGGGCTCTCCTCCTCAGCAGGATTTATTTATATCACATGTATTTAAATTTCCTATTTTTTTCTATCTCTATTTATCTATCTATTTGTGGAGGTGGAAACAAAAAAACAAAGATTCGACTAAGCAAAAACCCAAATCAACCCCAACATTTTTCCTCTATATTTTGTGTGTAGATGTACAGACTTGGGAGGCTAGACATTGTAGATTTAAAGGGTTTAATCTTTGTTTTGACATGAATGACAACATGAGTCATATACATACCTATGGTGTGCTATTGTCTGTGGTCAAGGCTTAACCCTCCTAGGGGTGAAATCTATGAGCTCTATAGTTTTTGTTTCTGTAAATCATAGATTGTAATTCTATCCTCAATTTTTTTACTAAGCAATGTTATCATTCTTATCTTGAATAGTTTAGCATAAATATTTCAATCAAGTTACGCATATTATTTATTTCCTACCTTATCACTTGAGATGTATTCCTTGAGGTAATCAAGGGCTATTTTCTCCTTGAAGATGCTCTTTGTCTTGAGTCTCAAGAGTACTAAATCCCCTCCCTTACAATAGAAAATGAAGGTCTTAAGAGATAATAAGTTTTATAAAATACCACTTATTCTTCTCTTGATTATTGTTTACGATACTCAATTGCTCAAAAGATTTGTCTAGGATTTCAAATGCTTAAAAATACTTATATTAGATACAATGATCTGTTTTCCCACAAAACTAATTATCTAATGCTGATAAATGAATATAAATTTTTAAACATAAAAGAACCAGTAATAACATATTTCAAATTGGACCAAAATAGGGTTGTCAAGGGTGGTGGCACCCTAGACCAGACCTATTTTGGGGATTTTGATGTACTTAAATAAATATAAATATTAATTCCCATTTTATTCCATTTTTTTGAAAATAACCATAAAACTAGCAATTTATAATCAGAATTAGGTCCAGGGTGATCCCACAAAGCTGGTTTACAATTTTTGAGAGGAACTGATTTTTGGTGAAATCACATATTTTTAGAAAATATAATGATTTAAGCCTTTAAAAGTTCCATTTTAAGGATTCAAATTGAAGAGGGTTTGATCAAACCACCTTAGATCAAACCCCCTTGAATAGAACCTCGCTAGTTTTAAACCATACCTATAAATGAGTCTTCTTTACACCTATCAAAATGTTGATAAAAGATCACTTTTGATTTACCTTTTGGGGGATCAAATGAATTCATTTAAAATTTATTTGAAATGATTATGGTAGTCCTCAAAATGAGCTATCCCATGAATATAATTTTAATATGTTTTTGTTTTATTATGTATGTGTTTTTTTAGTTTTATTAAACATAGGTTTTTCATCAAAAATCAAGCTCTTTGTTTTCCACATGTGGAAAAATAGCAAATTATCAAAATAATTTTTTTTTAAATATGTCCATGCTTGGTATTGATGTCCTTGATCCATTAAAAAAAAAAATGATTTTCGATACATACAAAAAAAGCTATGTTGTATACAGTCTGCTAATGTCTGAATTGCAATTGGTTTGACTTCAAAACTCTATTAAGGAAAAAATATTCAATAAAAAACTATGAGACCAAATTAAAGTGCTAGATACCGTATTTACAAATCTAAATTAAAAAGAAAAAGAATTTAATCCTTCATACAAAAAAACTTGTGTTGTATACGATGAGTGTCACTTTTTAAAAATGTTGTTTTCTGAAAAAAATTAGTTTTCGTGGGAGATGGAAAAAGAAGTGCAATCTTATTCCAAAAAAATTGAAAAAATATTTTTAGAATATAAAGAAAAAATTTGATGAGACTCTAGTTTCCATCATCTTCAAATTCCTCACGGTTTAACCGCTATAGGTGCCCAAATGTGAAGATTTAGTTAAAAATAATAATTTCAGTGTCCAGTTTGGCCAAAAATTGTAAACCACTATTGTGGGACCACCCTCCAAGCACATAGCGGGAGTGAAACCTAGTATGAAATTATCAATAGTGACAACTTACATTGCTAGAATATTGTCCATGTACAATGTGATAACAAGGAAATTATCACCATGTTCTTTGTAATACACATAATTATATCATTTAGATCTTAAACATTCCAATATTGACAAAGAAGATTCAATACATTGGTATCACATTCTAGAAGATAGTCTAAGATCATATATACATTTTTTTATCTACAAAAGAATGAATATTTACCTTTTTAACATAGTACTCTAGCCATGTTATATAGATATCCTCAAGTACAACTCATCATGGAGGATTCTTTTTTTTACATCCATATATTCTATACCTAAATTAAATGTTGTTGATATAACTAATTTAGAAACTTTATAGATGTCATCTTACCAATTTTTAAAGTCTCGCCAATAATATTCACTCAACTCATGAATGCATATTCACAACCAATATTACCTTGTACTTTTCAATAGTACCACTTAAATTAATCATCTTTTCAACACTCATTTATAAATAATAATTTTGCATACATGAAATAATTGAACTATGTCTCATCTATCATTATTTTTAAATGAACCATCTCCACATCTATCATCATTCTCTAAGGTTCATATTTGTTCATATTTATTACCTCCTTAACAATTATAGGCTTGCCACTATTAGTTAATAGTGCAAAGACGAATCTATAATCAAATAGGATAAATCTATTTGGTGACTCTTTATTGAGTTGACTTGCTCAAAAGTTGGGGTAGATGCTCTACTTTCTTTTCCAAACTATTTGATCTCTCCACCACATCTAACTCTCTGCAAACATTTGGTACAACTTCTAGATAGTTCAATATTCTCAATCTTGAATGGTATATGAAAAAGAAACTTCTCATCTTCTTCTAGGTGTGCAACTAATAGACATGGCTTGAATTCTACAAGAATAAAATTTATGTTATTTAAAACTCTCTTGGTTTTAGGCACTAATATATTATACCTTAAACCAAACTACACCATACCAAATGAAGATACAATCTATTATCTTGTTACCCTACTTTGACCACATATCCCTAAGCATGATGAGCATATTCCTCAATTAAAAATATGAAACTGTTGGTTTGAGGTATTTTTCCTATTTAGAGTTCCATAGTGGTTTTCCTAAAAAGTGTTGTTGTAGAAAAGGATATTTATAAGTTAACATACAATAAAATAAATAAATTTTACTCTAAGACAAATCAACTAAACATACTCCTAGTCCTCTCCATCAGTGTCCTCTCTACAAATTTGTTATACTAAGGGGTGTATTAAATTTTCTTGTGCTTTAAATCTCATTCTATTTATTGAATCTATCAAAATATAAAAGAAATAAATAATCACCATTATCAACTCTCAAAATATTTGTACTAGCCTAAATTTCTAAATGAGTTTGAAATTCCTTAATCTAACTAAAGACTTGGTTTTTTCTTCTGAGAAAGTATACTCATTGTATTTTAGAAAAATCATCAATAATTTAGATACATAATATAAAGATAGGTAGTCAGTGAATGTGAATTAATAGATCAAATACACCCAAATGAATCAAGTCCAACACCTTAAGACATATATGAGAATTTGAATAAAGTTGAACATGTTTTTATTTTGTATGCAATATTCATATAAACTAAATTATATATAGAGTCACTTAACCCTTCAATGAGAAATTTATATTTTTAGGTATATATACCCTTTTCATATATCTAGCCTATTCTTTTGTGAAATAGTATTGTCTTCCCTAGAGGTAACTTATTTTATAATCTCTAAAGTAATAGGTTTCTTAGGAACCTAGAAAGAATGACCATTATAAGTAGATACAACACTCATCTTTATTTTTTGTTGTACTAGTAAAAGTGACAATTTTATATATCTCTTCAAAATAGGAAGTGAACAACTATTGCATTTGATAGTTCATTCATTAATCTTAATTTGGGTGCCTACATAAACACCATTAGCAAGAACCATAGCTCCTTAAATCATCTTACATCCTCCATAGAGGGAAACAACATATTCATTATATTGTTAAGTTTCCCAAATAAAAATAGATAGTGTATCAAACTAAGATGTGTAGCATTCAATTCCTCTCGTTCACTCTACCATCAAGAGATGAAATTACTAATATTGTGGCCAACTCCACATACACGAGAGTTATCACCATGATAAAAATTCCCAACATCATATTTAGAATACTTTGAAAACTATACCTAATAGGAGGCAACATAAACACTATTAACGAGAAGTGTAACTCCTTACACCATCTTACATCCCCAATTAAAATAAAGAACCTATACATTGCATTATTAAGTTTGCTAATTGATAAAAGATTTTGTGTCGAACCTAAGATTTGTAAAACTCAATTGACCCCCTTCACTCTTTCATCAAGAAATCAAATTAGGACTAACATGACCAGCTAGACTTAGATGAGAATCATTATAAGACACTTTCCCAACATCACATTTTTGGTGATTTGAAAACCATTTGTAATAGGAAGTCATATGGAAGGAAACTCCAAAATGCGTCAACCACAAACCCTCAAACTTTGTGTCACCAAGCTTGATTTATTTGTAGAATTTAATTAATCCCCTTCATTATTCGCTAGTACTACCATAACAAACTACATATGCATGAGTCATCACCAAGGTACATATTCTCAATACTATTTTTTGAAAGCCATCTAATGAAAGGTCATATAAGGGAATACTAGCATAACCAACTACATATGCATGAAAGTCATCACTAAGGTACATATTCTCAATGCTTTTTTTTTACAACCATCCTAATAAAAGGTCATATGAAAGGAAGCTCTACAGTATGTTAACCACACTCTCTCAAATGCATGTCTCTAAACTTGCTTGATATACAAAGGACATCTTTTGAGTAACAAAGTAATTATAAATAGATAGTAGTTATAGCCAATTATGGTATAAGAATCATTATGCTAAAAATATCCAGTCGATTCGTGACATGAAATTTAGAAATCGATGGAAATGGATCTTTTTATAGTCCATGATACAAGCGATCTGTCTTTCTGTCTACAGAAGGTTTATAATAATATGTGACTACCCTGTACTCCATGCAGGAGGCACCTAATTGTGCTCTACAAACAAGGCATACAAACCCTACCCCCTGCAGAATTTGAACTTGTGATCTCTCTTTCAAGAATACAAGTTCTCCACCATTAGATCAACTCCGAAAAGGCATCCCACCATAGCTTGAGAAATACAGCTGTGACTTCCAAAATAAGATAAAAATTAGCTATAACAGCAGAACATAAATAAAAATATACGGCTAAAACAAGTCATGCTCTCACATTGAAATAACTCATATACGCCCTCCAAATATAGGGAAGGCTGATAATAAAATCTCAAAAGGCAGATCTAGTCACTTGTTACTCAGTGACCCTCCCTCGCAATTCGCAAGCAAAATGATCAAACAGTTAATGCAAATGGTAGAGACAGATCTGGCTTTGTTTTTCTCGTCCGCATCAGGTACATAAGTATGTGGCCCACAATAGCTAACAAAACCAGCGGTCATTTGTAAGTATAAAACCCACAAGAACCAAAAGTAACGTTGATATTAACATCTCTTTCACAGACTGAGACAGAAGATCAAGCATTCACTGTTTACCCTCTAAACAGAAGTAACGTTGATATTAACACCGGAAGCTAATAGAAAAAGAGAGAGAGCACAGCCCCTTCTGAAGGTAGGGGTTGTGCCCTCTCTTATGCTATCTAGCTCTTGGTGAACATGAAGGAGGCCTATCAAACAATCATATCAAGAGATGGAATCTGGAAATATACAATGAAACCGAATTCTTTTCCAAAAATGTTGGCAGAAATGTCAGAAACGAAGTTATCCCATTAAAATACGGAGCAGAGGGCAGGAAACATAATGAAAGGGACAGTTTTGAATTATTGTGTGTCGTTGTACAGCTGGGAGGAGAACTGTTTCGATGGTGGGGACTGTCGTGAGGTCCCATTTTTATTGTCGTTGCGTGTTAACAACGCCTGATCAAGCTGAATGTTGAATGCAGAATCTTGAATCGAGTGCCTTCAATGCAAGGATAAGAGGTCAGGTGTTTTATTTGCTTTGTATTTTTGGAGTTCGCATTGAGTTGGCTTTTGAAATGATTTAGGCGAAGTCTTTCAGCGTACCTTTTTATGCCGACTCTTGTATGCTCGTGCATGCGAGTGTCCGTGCTTCGACATTGACTGTTTATTTTTGCATTGTGGTTTTTAGTGTTTCTGGTCTATATATTTACTTCAGCTTTCGATTTTGTTTTCCTTCTGGTTTTGGTTTTCTTGTGGGCTTCAAGACTTACCTATGGCAGGATCCGATAGGAGCTTCTGGGGACCTTTGTCTCTTTCTGTTAAAGATGTTGTTCGAGTAGATGGATCAAAGGGAGTTGATAATCATTTCTCATCTAACGGATGATTGAAAAAAAGTGAGGTTCGTTTTATTTCGGTGATTATTTTGAATTATAATATGTTTTAATATACGAATTTAGGGGTTTTAAAGATGGGTTGTGAAAAAGGTAAAATGAATTGATGAAGGAAAATGTATGAAAATGTATCAAAGAAATAACATTAAGATATTATACTTATATTCTTTTTTTTTTCATAGATTGAGTTCACAAGCTGCATCCTTTGCTTGTAGATTTACTCAAGTGTTGATGGTTGATGTGGTTGCTCAATATTTGGGCAACATAGTAGTATGATGGAGATGGCTTCAATGGGTATTTGGGCAGCATAAGGATATGGTGAATTTATGTTGTGTAGAATGAGAGCCAATGTCTCAATATATAGAATTGTGATTCAACAGGGATTAATGGCTAGGATGCATTGGTGATGAAGGGCTAGGATTCAATGAGAAATGGGGTTCAAATAAAGGTTGTATAGGAGTTTTAGCAAGTGTCACAAGAGGGAAAGGGGTGAAAGAGGGAGGTGTTTGCCTTTGTTTTCCATCTAAAGCATGAAGAAGCTACAAACACTGTCAAAGAATAACTATTGTAATATCGAAACAATAACCTCCACTGAAATAGATGATGATCAGGATTAAGAAGACAAGAATCAGCATGAGTGCAAGCACACATTGTGAAGAGTTGGTGGGATTGCCTAAGAGGTTAGTGGATTTGTGTAAGGGATAGGTCATGAGTAGGCTTAAGACATTTATCACATGGTGGCAAGTTTGAGGGAAGCCGGGGAATAAAAAATTATAAAGAAATGTTAATGAAGATTAGGGATGAGGGTTAGATTAATTAATCAAGGATTAGTTGATTTAATGAGGATGGGTTGAGTTAAAAGTTCGAGAATGGGCTAGCATGCAATTAAATAATAGGAATATGGTAATGTAGGTTAGTTAGCCTAAATAAATCAATTAAGCAAATATTAATTAATTTATTTAGTTGGAAGGGTTTGGGGGCTAAGGCTAGATTTAATTAAATAAATGTACATTTATTTAATTAAAGGTGGTGGATAAAGGTAATGGGAATTTTTTTAAAATAAATAATAAATATTTAATTAATTAATTAATAGGATAAGGGAAAGGGTTAAACTAGTTAAATAAACAAGTATTATTTAATTAAATATTATTTTAGGTGTCTACAAGTCATTTTTCTTCGAGGGTTGGACACATTATACATGACAACTATAGGAGGATATGGAATAATATTGGTGGAAAATAGTTGTTTCTTCATTATTTTTCATGAATTATTGATCAAAATTTGATTTTTAAGGGAAGACTTTACTTTCATAACCAGGCTAGTTTCTTCATTAAACCTTTGTGTGAGAGGTTTGATCTAGTCAAGAAAATTTCATCTAAGATATCGATTTGGGTTCACCTTCTTTATCTTTTGATGGAATTTTGGAGACCAAATGTTTTGCATTCTATTGCAACTATTTTTGGAAACTCTATGTGTCCCTCTCATCACATACTAGAGAGAAAGGTAAATTCATATGCTTGTACATTTGTTGTAGAACTTGTATAATAATCCATTTCCTAATTCTATAATATATTAAAGAATAGGAAGCATGCATTGGATTTGAAAATTAGATTACAAGGCTCTTTCTTTTTGTCATCTTGTTTGTCATGATTATGGAAATCTTCAAAAGAAATTAATTGAAGAAACCCTCAAATTTCCTTGATTTCATTGTAGAGGTCTCTAAGGTAAAAAATAATGCAAAAGGGAAATCCCCAAACCATTAGATGAGCTTGACTCAAATGGTCTTTTTCTATGAAGTTTTATAATAAAGGAAGGAATGAGATATGTTAGAAGGAATATATATCAATGTGGTATTCTAATAAAACAATTGATATTTTAGGGAATTTTGATGATCTTTAACCTATTTTGATGGAGAAGACTTCAGTTAATTATAACTTGGTACCTTTTTTTCTAACATGCTCTTGTTGGAGCATCCAAGATCACTTGTCGGAAGCCTTGAACATCAAAAAAGTTAGATTGCATAAATAACAAGCCAAATAACTATCATAGAATGATAAAAATGTGGAGCATACAAAAGTATAATAGAGACCTTGTATATAAATGCAAGGATGAGAAGGCAAGAAGGTAGGAATGAAATTCTAACTACCCCTCAAAGATGTGACACATGTGGAATCACTCAAGAAACAAGTGTGAGAACACATGTGTTCACATGATGTGAGTCAAAAGTCTAAATAACTTCTAAGTGAGCTTAAGTGTAGTATGAATAAGTCAACTAGGTAAAATTTAACTAGTTTTTTAAAGTACCCTTTCACATTAACACCTCCCTTAAACATTGATTAGGGAGTAAGCAAAGCATTTAAAATATGAGTCTTGACAACAAGGCTCTATAAGGTACTCATGTACAATAAAGATCTCTCATAAATATAAAAAAGAGAAAATATAAAGGGAACATTGAAACTCATCCAAAATAGAGAAATGATGAGGATAAAGAAATCATGTCCAAAAATGCCCCATGAGGATAAAAACAAGAAGATGAAGAGATATTGAAACATTTGGAAGTTGTAAACTTTGTTGAAGATGAACTAATAGTGTCTACTAGAATCAACAAACCTCCCTAGATAATAGATCAAGATAGGATAAGAAAAAATGATGTGTGACATCAACTACACTACTCAATAATGAATACATAGATAGAATGGAGGGGAAAAAACTCAATGAAGTTAAATATGTATATAATACTATGATATAGGATTACAAAATTTATGTGAGTGACCCATAGTACACTACTAAAATATGCACGATGCTCTATATAAGTACTATAATCTCAAAATTATGATGAAATAAAAATGTAGAAGGTTGATTCATTTATGTAATGAAATAGAGGGAGAATTACCATAACCATGTGATGATACACCCCTTAGGGTTGAAATGATAGAGGTATAGGAAGATCGATTGAAAAGTGGAAGATAATTGTGTAAGAGATTATAGAAGCAACATCAAGTCAAAAAATTTGTACAAACAACTAAAAATTGGTTTGTAAAAAATAAGGCACACACATATGAGGTGAGAATCAATAGGTTTCATTTTTATAATGGAGGGACACTCACTTCAAAAAGATTTGATGGAAAATAAAGGCACTATACAACCCCCCATAGCACTTTATAACTTAGTGCAAGTATAAAAGAGGCACAATAGATGTTAAAAGTCCTCCCCTAAGGATTAAAAAATCATTTCATTGTCATTGTCTTTTGTTGTGCAATTCATAAGGTTTCTTTCTATTGTTGAATTTGATTTTTCCTCTACTTAGAATGTAGACTTTGTGTTAAATGCTTCTCTTCAAAAATTGTCCAATACCATATATTCATTCAACATTGTTATAGCCTTTTGTTGCACTATTTGATTCTTTATTTCTATTACTCCATTTTGTTATGGAATTATTGTAGCGAAAAAGTGTATAATTTTAATTTGATGATTCTAACAAAATTATTTATGTTCATTTGATGTATTCTCACCTCCTCGATCTAATATCAAACACTTGATCTTTGACCCAATTCATTTTCAGCTAAGGCTTTGAAAGCTTTGAACTTCTTGAATGCTTCAAAATTTTCTTTTAGGAAGATAACCCATGTTATCCTTAAGTAATCATTAATAAGCATCATGAAATAACTCTCACATTACATAAAATTTATTTCCTTCTTGACCCATAGAGGTTTGTATGAACAAGATTTAAAGGATTTATCATTGAGTACTCCTTTGAGATGAAGCTATTTGTTGCTTGTTTCCCATTTTGACATTTCTTGCAATGGGTGTTTAAAGGTTTAGAAATTTCTGACATATCTCTTACAACTTGTTAGGTGCCAATTTTCACAAGATTGTCAAATATTATATGGTTCATTCTTCTATACCATAACTATTTATCATCTATTTTTCCCATATAGAATTTTCTCTCTTGATATCACTAATGGTGTATAGGTTTTTTGCTATTATATTTACATAAGAAACCACTTTTCTTGTACTTTCCTTCCTTATCGAGCAAAACCTTGAGTATGGAAAGTATGAGTGTATCCTTGATCACACATTTGACTCACACTACAAAGATTATGGCTCAAACCTTAAACATATAATATTATTTACATCTTTGTCTTCCCATTGTCAAGATTAAGAGTACTTTTTCCTATTATCCTTGTAGTATTGTATCCAAATTTTACCATACCTTCGTTCACTTATTTTAAAAAGAATTTTACTCTTGTCTATTTTCATAAGCTTTAAGCATCCAGTGTCAGGGTTAGTGTAGGATCATGGGGGTCCAAACTAGGTCCTTAAGTGGTAATGAAAATTTAGAAAAACAAAGTTAAGAAATTTGGCATAAATTTTTTAATAGTTTAACATAATTTGAAAAATATGTAAAACCATAACTTGTAGAAAATTGAATTTAGTTTCTAAGATACTAGTCCTTTTTCATAAAAAAAATAAATCTATTTGGTGAAAATTTGAAATTTCAATGCAGTAGTACTAAATTTTCAAGATAAAATGAAAAGCTGGTATATGTCTGACCAAACTAAGTACAAGAAAAAAAAAAAAAATTTTCCCAAAATTTCAATATAAGTAGAGGACACATGCCTAGATGTGTCACATTTGTTTTTATAATTTTTTTCCAAGTAAATAACTAGTTATGAATTTTTTATTAGAACTTTTAAAAATGTTAAAACTTGTTTGTCTAACCACCATAACTTGGTGAAATTTTATGAAATTCAATTTTTTTTATCCTATAGTATGGGAAGTATAGAATGTGTTGCATCTTTTAGTTTTGAAAAATGTGAAATAGTTTGAGAATTATAGATGTTTTTCAATCAGCCTATCAATCAAGACTTTAGTCATAATACATGTAAAAATTCAATAATAATTATCTATTAAATTCAAAATAAGGCATACCTTGTATTGGTGGAAAGTTGACAATTTTCTCAATAAACCATTTTTATTTCATCAAATTCGGATAAAATAAGTTGTTAGCCACAAAGGAAAACTTTGGAAAACTAAGAAAGTTTTCTAAACATGTTCTTGTAGTTGAATTTCCAGGTTTGACAACCCTAAACCAAATCTTGAGATTGTTGACTTTGTCAAAAAAAAAAATATTTGTTTAAAATAGATATTTGTTTCAAACGAGCACCTATTTGTAATGGATATCCATTACCTATACTGTATTTAATATCCATTACCTGTACTGTATTTATAATAATTTTCATTATTAATATATAACAAATATATACTATTGTAGTGACGAAAAATGTATCACTTTATATTTTATCACTTTTTTGAGCCCTCCTAGTTAAATTGAACTTAATTGTGCCTTAATTTAGTGTTGTAAGGTGTATCCCTTTATAATTTAACACTTAGTTAGGGATCCCTTAATTTTTCTTTAATTGTCCCTTTAATTAATTTTCCAAGCTTATTTAATTACATTTTCTAAAGAGGAAACCCAACATTCATCAATGCCTAAATATAATACTTCTCATTGAGCAATGTGTGTCCTAGGTTTATGGACGTAGGACCCATTCACCCATGACCAAATGGGTCCTCCCTAGACCTTGGGACCTAAATTTAAACTATGCTTTTTGTGGTATTTTAACATATTCAAATCTGTGATTCAATGTTGGCTTGTGATATTTGAGTTTTTGGAAATTAAATATACATACCTATAAATATAATTTTATTTCACTATGTTTCATCTAATATTTTCAAGTGTTCAATTACAAGAGCTAAAGTGTTGATCAAGAGCATTCAAGAGAAGATTTATGAAAGTTTTATTACAACATTCAAGATCTAATCATGTCAAAGTCTTCTTGCATCATGTAGATTTTTGGAGTGAACATTGTAATGTAGGTTTCAAGATCAAATCAAGCATTCATAGCACTATTTCAAGCAAGATTCAAATTTCAAGATCTACATCCATTAAATCCATTTCATGCAAGTTGCATATTTTCATCCAAGGACTTATCTAAGGGTTTGTTGAGTGGTAACATAACTTTTTTACCAAAACATGGTTTGACCAAGGAAAACCCCCATTCACCAAAAACAAACAATTTTTACCTTTCATGTTGTGTTTACAAATCTAGGTGGAAAAAAGCTTGAAGATCTCTGAAGAAAAATTTTGAAAAAGTTGAAAAAGTTGCAAAAGTTGTTATAAAAGTTGTCATCTCACGGAAACTCATCTACAAAATTTATTTTCGACATTCTAACACTTCCACTTGGAAAAATTGGAAGATTTAGATCCATATCAGAGGCTCCCGAAAGTTGCAAAAAATCCCTAAAAATGGGACCATTCACCCATGGGTGAATGAGTCACAATTTTCCTTTAGAAACTCACTTTTAGTGACTAGTAAACACAGTTCTACCTTTCTCAGATCTGTAATTTAATTTATGTTTTTGTTTATTTTGAGTTTAATATTTTTGCTTTAAATTTAATTTGGCTTGTTTGCTAGTATTTTTAGATTTTCTCCCAAAATTTCTTGGTGAACCTGATCCCTATCCTTCAGTCATAAGGAAATTTGTAGATTCACACTTTGACTTGACTCACCTAAGGGTTGTAAGTCAATTATTTGTGTGGATCTCATTTCCTAATGAAATGAGTGAGAAATAGGTCCCTATGTGGTACATCAACCCCATTTTGATAACCCACCTACCCTTTTTCACCTCGTTTCATTTTGGTGAGCCCGATGTTTGGGCATTCCATCTTTTCGATTTTGGAGTCCATTTCAGCCCTAGATCTAGATTTTGAATTCATTTGCATTGCATTGAATTGAATTAAATCTCATTTAGGGTTAGTTAACTTACATTAGTTGGCATCTCATTTAAGGTTTAGGATTACATTTTTTGCATTCTTTAAAATCTAGAAAATACAAAAAAATAATAATTTTGCAAAACATTTACATAACATTACATCATAATTCATTTACATTTGAAAATTTAATCAAAATTGGACATCAAATTAGGTCTCATGGTTTTTCAAATAACATTATTTTGCATTTTAATTTAGACTTAATTTAACAAAAAAATCAAACTACAATCATCTATCTTAGTTCAAAATCTGAAAACCATAAGAATTAACTCAGAAATCTATAAATTCATTTTTCAAAACCCTCAGCTACGACCCATTCACCCATGGGTGAATGAGTCCCTGATTAGGGATTTTTCCTACATTTCTTGGCATCAAAATCTCTATTTGTGTGTTTTGTTTTGTTTTATTTTGTTTCTCAACTCTTTGTTGTTATAGTTTATAGAGTTTTTGTTATCTCAAATTGATTGTATTTAGCTTCATTTGATAAATTCAGTGCATTGTGTGAATTCAAAATTGTATTTACAAAACATCATTTTTAGGTTTTTGCATGTAGCATAATAAAAAAAATATCTTGTTTGAAATCTGAAAATATCTTTTACATATGTGTATTGCACTTTTCATTCTAGGATATTTCATTGCATTTTACCTCTTATCCATTTTGGGTGCAGGATTCATGTCAATCTCTCAATCCAAAGCATGCTAGCATAGAATCCCCTACACATCAAATTAAAAATATTCTTTCCACTCCATCCAATGATATCAAAATTCCACAAACTCTTCCAATCTTTGATCAAGATCCCATTTCTCAAGAATCTTATGATGATCCCCTCCTTTCACTTTTCATCCAAAATAATTCCCTTCCATCTCAAGAGACAAGTATCCTTCCAGGTTCTTCTTCCACGTCATCTCATAAATCCATATCATCTCATGATTCTATTTCATCACAAGAGCATGGTAGTTCTTCCATCCTATCTAATGATGTCCTACCAACTGATGATCAAGACATGCTTTCTACACAATCTCATGATTCCCTTCCTCATCAAGGTCAAGATATGCATCCATTCAAGGATACCCTTTCATCCCATGAAGATGTTTATCCTTCTCATGATCAAGATATGCCTTTCATACCACCTCATGATTCTTTTCCAAGTCAAGATCCTATCACATCTATTCAAGCTATCCATGAACCCCACACCTATAAATTGGGATCCTCCACCTTTATCCATTATGGTTGACTTCCAACACCTATCCTCTCATCCATATCATATCCTCCCCAAAATGGACTCGCATCTTGTTTCACAAACAATACATATCCCATTGGTAAACAAATGTGTCAAAGTATGAATTACAAAGGAAGAGGATCAAGCCTTCATGAACAAGGTATCCTACAGCCCCTTTTTGTTCAAAGAAACCCATATCACCATGACCTTTGTTATACACCTAAGTGTCTTAGTTCATTTGACCTACCATCTATCTTAGGTCCTCATCCTAATCCTCCAAACATACCATCTATCCTAGGTCCTCATCCTAGTCCATGAAACCTTCCCTCTATCCTAGGTCCATATCCTATTTCTCAAGAACAACAAAGGCACACATCCTTGATGCCCTTTCAAAATTCTACCCACTTTAACTCCTCCATAATACCTCCATATCATTCATCTCAATCCACCTCTCCCATTACTCTTGGAAGAAATTTGGATGCCAAATATAAAAAGCTTCTATATCAAAATCCACATGTATCAAAGGATCAACATGTCTCCTCAAAGAGACATGCACAAATAAAAGAAAAATTGATCGAAAATCAAAAGAAATTTTCAAAAGGCCACAAAGGCCCATCAAAGAAAAAATCTCAAAGACCACAAAGGTCCATAAATCAAAAGAAAATTTCAAAAGGCCACAAAGGCCCATCAAAGAAAAAAGGAAATTTTCAAAGACCACAGAGGTCCATAAATCAAAAAGAAAAATGTGAAAGGCCGCGAAGGCCCACAAAGAAAAAATCAAAGTCAAAAATCATGTGGATTCATAAAAGTCTCATAGAAGCAATAAAATATAAATTGGCATCCAAATTTGCTAATCTTAAAGCTTCCTCCAATTTTCCATCTTATAACCTATCACCTTCCAAATCCATTTTTCCTCCATCACTCCACCACCCTTCAAGGTGTGTGCTAATGTTGATCTTTCCATCCTATCCATCTATCCATCAACAAGCCTTCCAAACTCCTATCCATTATCCAACATTCATCCCCCATCATTCTCCTTTAATCCAAACCTTTGGATAAGTCCTTAGATTCTTCCATCATATCATTAATCTGCCAACATTTAGGAGTCTAATTCCCATTGCCATGGTTTATTAGAGGGATATTTGGTTGTGAAACTTGATGCTTAAGTCCTTCCTCCATTTCCCTATCATCCATATCCTATCTTCCATATTCCTCTTGCACTCTACACTTAGGAACAAGTTTCATCCATCTTATCATTCATGGTCATTATCCTTTCTATGCTCATTCCTTACATATCCACCTTTGATCTTGACAAGGTTAAGGATCTTCTTGAACATCATATATCTTATCCTATACACTTTATCCATATCTTCCATACCATATCTTTCATCTTATCCATATTTCATCATTCTTACTAAATATATCCTTTCTTCCTTTCCTTGGTCTTGATGAGGAATAGGAGCAAAATACTTGAGCCTTGTTTCTTTATCTTATCTAGTTAATCTTTATCATCTCCATTCATCATTTTTTTCCTCGCTTTCTTCCATTCCATATCTTCTAGCTTATCAAAATTCATGTCATCATGTCCATTTGCAACCTCGAATCTTATCATACAAATCATATTTAAATCCTAGCTACAAAACATTATCTAGTCCTCATATCTTTTGTCAATCAATCCTCAACAATCATCAATCTTATCATCATCATGTCTTATGGAATTGATCATTCCCGGCATCTTAATCATTCATACCATTATCATCTTTTGACAAGAGATATGTTGCTTGTGTGACATGTTTTGTAGTGAAAATTTCATTTTGATCTATGAATTATTCATGGTTGCATTAACCCTATTGTGGGGCATCTTGTTCCTTCAATCAGGTATATCATCTCATTTCATCTTAAAATATCCTCAAAATTACAAAAAAATCATAAAATTTGAAAAAGGTGCAATAAAATCTCAAGTGCATATCATTGCAATGTGGTCATATCTCACCCTAGCATGGGGGAAAAATCTTGAAATCACTGGGGGCAATAAAACAATGAGCTTAGCAAAATCACAACAAAAACAATGATCGAAGTGTAAACATCAATCACCATCAGAAAACTTCAAACATCCGTATCATATCAAAAATCCAAAAACATGTCAAAAATCAGTCAAAAATCCAAAAACAAATGTGTCAAAATTTAGTCAAAACTCCAAAAACATGTCAAAAATCAGTCAAAAATCCAAATACATGTCAAAAATTCACTCAAAAATCTCAAAAATCACAAAAAAATAATAAAAAAAATTCACAAAATGAGGATGGATGATCTAGTCTGAATAATGATTTAAATACTTTAAGCAAAGGTTGAACATGTTGCATTTTGATCATTGTTATCATTTCTTTGGAGTAACTCAATGATGTATTGGACTAGAGAAGCAAGGAAGGAGAATGATATTTTTTATTGTTTTTTGTATGTAAGTTAATCATATGAATGTACGAATTGTCAGGGGATGTGCTATGCAAATGTATCACCGGTGACATTCAAAATTCACACATTGAAATGATTAATCATTGCCTATTTATGCAATGAATACTTAGGTCATCTCGGTTCAATTAGACCTCGATGCTTGTGTTCGCTTGCAATATCAAAAATCATGAAAGTAGTACTCGGGTCGTCATTGGTCTAACACTTACCATTAATGCTTGTACTCACTTTCAACATTTTTAAAAGCTCAATGATGACAAAAAGTACAAAAGTACTATTAAAATGACAATAGTTTGCATATAGTTGCATGATAAAATTAGACTGCATTCATATTAGTTTTGCATCTGCATTATAGATTTTTCACATCGATTAATGATATCTATATCAACCTACACTAGATGCGGAATCATGTCCCACATATTTGGGAAAAACTCTAAAATCCTCCTATAATCAATCAAAAATCAAGTAGCCTATCAATCTAATCGGCTCTAGTGAAACTTTGATCAAATCTCATGAGCAACTATCATTGAACTTTGCCTATCATGAGGTCAATCAATCAATCTATCATTGATCCTTGCCTATCATGAGGTCAATTATCAATCTATCATTGATCCTTGCCTATCATGAGGTCAATTATCAATCTATCATTGATCCTCGCCTATCATGAGGTGAATCAATCAATCTATCATTGATCCTTGCCTATCATGAGGTCAATCATCAATCTATCATTGATCCTTACCTATCATGAGGTCAATCAATCAATCAATCATTGAATCTCACCTATCATGAGATCAATATCAAATCAAAGGCTGACATGATTGAAAATCATCAAACACAAGGAGGTAAGGTAGGGCAACATTTTATCATCTGCAAGCTATATTTCTTCATCATTGTTGGGAGATAAATTTTTTCTTCATCACATCTTCATCATAAAATCATAAAAATATTTCAAAATTCAAAAAAAATCATCAAATCAATAATTTATCTCCCGAGGGGGCATATTATCATCAAATCATCTGAAAATCAAAATCTGGGGCATGTCTGGGGCATACGATTTTTCTTTTTTATCATCGATCCTAGCAGTATCAGCAAAATTTTCTTCGAAGCAATGCGTAAACACATCACTTCGAAGAGGGGAGAAATGTATACACCTAAAATTGGTTTGGAGCATCCGATTAATTAAATACAAATTATTTGATTAATTATTCTAATTTCCTCTACTGTTTGAATAAATAGAAATATTTATTTAAATAGTTCACATTCACACCGCATTTAAATTCCTCTAATATCTCATCTTAATTAAATAAACAAAATTAAATAGTTTGTTTGATTTAATTATCAAATCGCTATTTCAATCTATCACATCAATCCCAAATTAATTAAATTTAGATCAAAACACTTTATTGATTAATTTCCATATTCTTCTGTTTAATTTAATAAACAACTTCTATAGTTCGTTTTATTAAATTATTTATCTCCCTTTTTCTAATTTAAATAAATCAAAAATATTTGAATTAGAGCATAAGGAATATTCCAATCTATATTTCCTCAAAAATGAATTAGATTTCCTATGTCTAATCCATGTCTAAAATATGTCACAATTAATGCTTTGAAACTTCACGGGAAGTTTTGGAGACAAATTTGGAATTTGATCTCTCAATCCTCCTCCATCAATCTTTTCTCTTCTCTTGCCTGGTGTTTTCATGGGTAGAGACAATCTCCATTTTTCTCTCAATCTCCTCCATCTCTCACCATTCAATTCTCCAGATTGAATCCAAGCCTCTCAAAGCTTTCCCTGTGTATTTCTATAGCTAGGAAATCTATAAATAAAGCCTCATTGAACTAGGAAAAGGATCCAGATAATCTTAACTCTGTGCACTCTTACTCTGCAGGAATCCAGACATCAAGCATCAAACAATCAAGCTTTCAACCATGACTACCTCCTATAGCTGCAATTATCTATTTCATGTCTATATCATGCTAATTTAATTGATTTATCATTTAGCATTGCATTATCATCATCTCGTTCTTCAAATAGTCATTTTAACAGTCTTATTTGCTTACACAATCTAAGAGCAATCAGGATTTAATAAATCTTTGAGAATAGAGAATAATATGACGCTTTCAATTGATTACTATTTTGAATTAATTCAATTTGTTTAATCATTGATATAATGTCTTATTAAGAAGTGTTTTAACCTTGTCTACTTATTCACACTTACAGTACTAGAGCTAATAGTACCTAAAGCTAAATGGAAATTGTTGTGACCTTCGCACACACGCCCCATTCGGAACGGGGACCTTCTCTTTCTTTCACCTTGTCAGGTTCTTTTGTCTCTGCCTCATTTTGCATGCCCCCCATTTTGGTGTCCCTAATGGTCAATGTGCTTCTAAAGTGTCATCTTAGGTTGACCATGTCTCGTACCCTCAAAATTTGCTAAGTCTTGGAGCTCCTTTGGCATTCACCTTTTGCTGGCATCCATGGAACCTTTTAGGCCCGGCTCGTCGGGTTTCCCTTCTCAAGTTTCCTTATTTTATTTTCATTTTTGAACGGCCTTTGGCCTGTGCCCCTCCAACTTCCAAGTCCTGACTTCCTCATTTCCATTTTGAACTTGGGTTGAAACTGGTCGTCCGTCACACCTTGCACAAGATTGCTATGATAGTTTGTTGTTCTGAACGACTGTCAACTTGCATACTTTTGGTCCATGGACCCTGGCACCCTCTCTGTTTTCGGCTTCACATTTAGCCCTTTTCGGATGGTTGCACCCCCATGAATTTTTGACCCTCAATTTCTAGTCCTCCCACCATTGTCCTAAATTTGAAACCCACCAACCTCACAGTCCGTCGTACCTACATTTATTAAGTGTATTAATTACACTTAGGGGGTATAAATATCAGCACTGACATGTCATTTTCACATGTTATGAAGAGCATGAAACAACAGTGCCTCCTAAGCTTTTGCCGCCTTCGCATCTGAGACCTCCCTTCGCCGATCCTTATGAATTCAATAGCGTCATTCATCGAGTTTGAGAGGTGAGTCTTCTCTTCAACCTCCCATTACCCTTTAAGTGATTTCACATCTAAGTAATCAGTAGGAGGGTGATAAATTGAATGAATTTGGTCGAAAAACAATAGGGTTACAAAACCCATGTATTGAAATCGCCAAAATATGCTGCCAAATACTTAAAAATTGAACTCGAATGATCGTCATCCCATGGTTGTTATTTAGACTGGGTGACAACGCCCTCTAGGCCCGAGACTCCCCATTGCCTTTCCATTTAAACTTTAAAATTATGAAAATTTTCCTGAACGACGAATTGCCCTACGGGTTCAAGACTCTAGAACTCCTCCTCCTGATTGTCGTCTCCCTTTCGATGTTTTGAATGACATTCCCGCCCCACCCATCCAGGCCTCAAACTTCAGATTGTTGTCTGAAGCATGGTTTACAAAGAAATTTGTCATGTCCAAACAAACCTCGGGCCCCAATCCGCGGACTTTAGTCTGCGGGCCGCTATTGCCATTCTTCTATTTCAAACGGTCGTCAAGTGACCACCTTCCAACTCCCGAATCCCGAATGCCTCCCTATTGCTTGAGTTCAAAAGTTAAAATGAAAAATCTAAGTCCTCACCCTTCATCGGACCTCGAACCCCAGACTTGCACCATTGGGATTCCATCCCATTTCGGTTGTTTAGAACGAAGAACCCAAGCCGTCCTTCCAAACTCTGGGCCCCGACACTCTGATCTCCACCAAGTTTTAACAAAAATAGTGCAAGGCGAAACTCCTCCTTGGATCCTGTCCACCAGGTTGTGGGTTTTGGACTTCCATCCCTTCCTTGTCGTGTCTCATGGCTATTCCCCAATGGCTTCCCGACCTTCGCGGCCCGAGCACCCAATTGACTGAAGAAATCACAAAGTTCTATCACATGTCCTTTGGCCTTGTAGATTCCAAACTCTAGAAATTCTCCCCCGAAATATCGTTTCTCCAAAGTTGTCTCAAACAACTAACACTTGACAGCCTTCCCTCAATTTGGTTCCAGATGCGCTAATAATGACCCAAGTGACTTCTTATTTGAAAAAAAACATTGACACACATGCTAAAATTTGACCCTCTCCCACATGATCACTTCAAATTATCCAAATCCAAGGTCGAGAGAAATCATCTGGGTCTCCCTACCTTGTTAGCCCTTCAAAACAACATTTTGACCAGGGAAGTCCAACCTCTAGGGCTCAGACCATCTAAATTCCCTCCAGTGAACTATTTTTGACTAAGTGTTAGATTTTTGAATGATGAATTATCCAATCTAACCATGTTTTACAGGGATTTGGCTAACCGTTTGTATCATCATGCTTGATTATTCTTACCCTCCCCTCCATGTGTAGGATATATGGAATCAGGTGCAGAAGCCTCAAGGGTAGTCAAGAAAAAAGGAAAGAGAACTGTGAAGGCTCCTTGAGGAAAGGAAGATAAAGATCAAATGAAATATCAATTCCAAGGAATATTTTGGACTCCAGAGTCACCACCAAGTGGAAGGATATCACTGACACCAATATCGAGCATGTTAACATTGATAACTTCATACAAAGGGTTAGGGTAAAACCCAAAAAAGACAATGCAAAATTAATCATAAGCAACGACATAGCTAAGGCTGGAGATTTCCCTCCCACTTTGATTGACCCTGAACTAGTAATGGCTTGCAGAGAGGCATATCAGCTAGAAACAAGAACTATTGTTGACCAAGATGGGAATGTGTTGGCTGACATGTTAGCCTCGGGAATAACAAAGACCTTCCATATTCTTGTCTTCGAGGAAATGGAACTGTCGACTCTCAAGGATTGCAAGGAGCTCTTTCGTAGGATTTCTTCGAAGACTACCATGATCTGGTCACCCTACTAAGCAAAGTAATGGGCCTCCCTACAATGACCTATTTTCAAGAGTGGATGGTATAATTCATTGAGAAAATTCGCGAAGAGAGTATACCACATTCTACAAAGGAGGGATAATTAGTGATCGCTTCCAAGAGAAATTCATGAACGTTAAGAAGACATCCTTGAGTTCTATATGACATCTTACTTGGTATATTCACTGACTAATCAAAGGCACTACAATAGATTATTTAGAGCTCCAAATGAAGAGCTTGGAAGAGAACTCAAGGTTTAGGATAGATACCCTTAGCCGCAATTTAAAAACATCAAGAGGGATTATTGCAGGGTGAATGATGCCTTGATTTCTTATATCATCACGCTGCTTGGGGGTGATTTTGAGAGAAGGTTCTCCCACAGTGCTCGATATTTTCTCAAGTACTATACCCTTTTATTCATCCAGTATCCTAAGTTCACCTACATCCAAGCCCAAGGATTTTCAGAAAGACCAAACAAGTTGCCCTTGTACCCTAATGATCAGATAATATTGTTAGAACTCTCTTGGTAGCTGCGACACATTCACACCCTCTTGAGCAACAAGCATCTAGTGGAGATTCCTTATCCCCTTACACTCAGCCAAGGGATGTATGAGCTCTATACTTCCTAGTGTGCCCACAATTCAGAAAAGGAACTGGCGGAGTACCATTTCAAGTGCCATACAACCAAACCATAGATGGCTCCATATGGCAATATCAGGAAAGCAATTGGACAGGAGTATGCCCACCTCCACAATGTTGAAAATTTATGGTCCAATGACAAAGATGAATTTGAAGTGCGAATAAGGAACTATATGCGGATGACCACATACTTTGTAAAGAGGGTGAACTTTTTTTCGGTGCTCAATCAGCTAGAAGAAGATGAAAACACCGTAATAGATCCCAGGTACAATGCCATTGCAAATATGTCACTGCCATTAAATTGGGATGAGCAAGAGCTTGATGAACTCGACATTCTTAACAAGCCTGTTGAGGCTCAAACAAAAGCATAGATTGATGGGAAAGTTTCTCGTTTGAAGCAACAAGGGGTCGTCATGACATAAAAGGGGCTTGAAAGTAAACCAAGTGGATCTAAGGGTGAGGCAGCTACATTGACTAGAGAAACACCAAAATCCCCTCCATCTGTTCATTGAAGAAAGAGGAAGGAGATTGACGAGCAATAGTCTGATCTAAAGGTATACGCTAGAAAGGCTTTAGAAGGTGAACCTTCCAAGAAACATAAACAATAAGGCAACCTCACTGAATTTCCTATGATTCAAGAAGATCCACTCCATGAGGGAGAAGAAGTGGAAACTGATCAAACAAGGTCTCCACCTATCTCATCTGCTACTACAACCAGTACTGTTGTCGCTACCACCTCGCTTACCCCACATGCAGTAGTTGCTACTTCTCCGCCTGTGGCGGATACCTTTGTCCACCTCATCTCTACTTCTCCCATTATGTGGTTAATATCACTAGATTCATCCTCCACCACCACTTCTCTGATTTCCTCATCATCCATGTCCCCATATTTCTCTCTTCCGACGGCCACCATGATAGCTGCAATGCCTCCCCTTACCCTTGCAGATACTTTCATAAAATATATGCAAAATGTGCCATCCGAACTCTTGGGAATGTTTGCAAACTCGGTGGTGTAGGCTACAATCACCCAAGAAATAATCAACACTCCAGTTCCATCTCCTCCTACTGAGCCACCTAGAATGGAAGCCACCATGTAGATTTATAAATAATTGGACTACCAACAACAAATGGAGGTAGCCAAAGTGTTGGAAGAAGAGGCAGATGATTATCATGAGCACCCAGTATATGAGCATTGAGTAATTAATGAGGTCACCTATGAATCTTCCAGTGATAATGGTGAGGGTCTAGACACAAGGATAATTGAAGAAACACCTGATCTTGAGCTTGATGCTAAGCTGGTCAAGCAGCTCAAGGAAATTGAAGATAAGGAGGCTAGAAGATAGCCTATCAGTGAAGAGGAGGTTGCTGCCATAGAGATGGAAGGTGATAGACCTCTAGTGGAAGAACATGATGAGGAGATGATCCCTCATGATGAACAAGAAGATAAGCCTAAGGAAGAGGCTAAAGTTCATGAGAACCTATAAATTGAGCAGCCCAAGGAACATAGGCATGACAAAGAACATGATGAAAAGGATGTTGAAGGGGAAGATAACCCCAATGAACGCCTACTCATTAAGGTCCCTATCAAATGCATGATGTTCATCCAAGACTCTGATGAGGACAAAGAAGGAGGAGGCTTTGAATGATAAAACAATTGAAATTAGGAAGGATGAAAAAAAAGATAAACAAGAATAACCCAAAGAAAATTCCTCGATACCTAACTAGTTGGAGAAACAACTGGAGAAGAAGGAACCAAACACAAGGTTGGAAGCTATATTGGCTCGAGCCCAAATCAGGACCAAAAAAGACAAGAATCCCAAGATCAAATCAAAGGTAGCAATGGATGCCTCATGATCAAGAATGGTGTAGGTAGGTACACCAGTGGTGGGAGAATGAGGAGTGAGTTACAATATCTTTGTTGTTGACTTGGGAGTAGCAAATAGGGAGAAAAAGGTAGATTAACTCCAAGAATCTATGGCCATGGTGGTGAATCTAATCGAGCAGGATAAGGTATCAAAAGAAGAGCTGAAAGAACAAGTGGGTGATTTGACAACTTATATCCAACAATCGTCATCCATAGAAGAACATCCTACAACCTCCTCGGCCCCACCATAATTAATGTCTAAGGAGTAGATAGACAAATTGGAAAAGATAAATAACTTGGACAAGACCATGAAGAGCTAGTTCTAACAGGTCTTGGATGTTGTAAATATGGGCATTAATCATGTTGTTAAGATAGTGAACAAGTTCTTAGACATACGAAAGTCTCTTGGGGGCATGAGGAAATTTGCATTGACTTCCTAGCAAGGTATGAATGTACCTACCCAAATATTGAGGCTATTCTTAAGCTACCGAGTGAAATTTGGGAGAAGGAATTTACATTCAAAGAAGATGATCATTGTCGTATAGATATCTGGAAGTGAGACTTTGAGAATCAGAAAGAGAGGCTGGAGCAGGTACTTGAAAAGGTGAACTCGGATATCAATTGGAACAAGGAGATTTGGTCATATTGCGGCCGATATCTGAAGCTAATGATGGGGTACGATATTACCATCATCCATATCAACCTAGAGAAAGTAAAGCTTCACTTCTAGAACATGATGGAAGATAGAATGTTAGGCAAAATTACCATATATTTCATGACTTTTACTGCCTGATCCTTCACCCCATCCAAGCTGTTTGAGGACAACGCTACCAAGTATGATGAAGACTAGGAGAAGCTCGTTGACAATTCCAAAGAGTGGAGCTACCAAGTGTTGATATCTAACATCATAGAGGTCGATAAGCTCCAACCGGTGATCGTAAAGTTTATGTAGAATGCAGCTTTGAAGAAGAAAGAAGGCAACCCTATTATTGATGAAGAATTTCTAAAAGAGTAGTTGCAACAAAAGAGCAATCAACAAGAGGAAAAAATGCTATAGTGCTCCCACTAAAAGACAAAATAGGGATATGGACAAAAATGTATTTTAAAATATAATATAGTGGGGGTAGGTAGAATCCTAGGTTACAGTGAATTGTTGTCACACAAATTTAAATCAATCTTGGCCACACCTTCTACTTTTGGGACACTATAAATAGGGGACCTCCTCTCATTTTCAAAGAAAGTTGAGTTGTTGTAATGACATGCTGCAATTTTTTTAATAGAAATACATTGACTTTAGTGCATTTCTGAGTTTCTTCTCATATTTCATGATTCATCTCTAGTAGTTAGATAATCTAGTTAAAATTGACTTTTTTGTTCGAGTTCCTTTTGGTTAACTTTGGTAGATCTAGTAATGTTGGTCCATGGTTATGAAGATTTTCGCTATGTAGATGTCTTTCTTGTCCATACTTTTGGTTGTTTCCTGCTAGTAGATCTAGCTATGCAAAGTTAGTCTAGACTTAGATTTGAAGTTGCCTTTAAATCTTTATCTTTTTTCATGCATATGTATGGTGAAGGAATGATAAAACATTTGCAGTCCTTAGAAGATAGCATAGATTTCAGGACACTTTGAAATTTCAGGTTAAGTGAATTTTTATTTTAAGGAAGCTGTCCACAATAGAGACCTTCATGATCACTGTTCATTAGTAGTTGCAGATCCAGGAACCTTCTCTCTTCCCTGCCCTTTTTCATTTTTTTAATAAGTAACCTATGTTAAGGTTCATGGCACATTGTAAAGTCAAATATTAAATCAGAAATGGAGTCCAAGACTGTTGTTTGAACCTGTAGCAAATGTATAGTAGCTTCCCCACCTTAGAAACTCAATTTGTAGATCTGAATCCCTTCCAGCCTAACTCACTTAAGTTCACCCTTGTGATTACCAGCAAGATCACATCAAACATCAATTGAGATATTCTATGCAAGTCATGACCTGACACCCGAGAGACCTTGGGGTAATTTTCAGTGACTTGGTGGATATTTCCTTTTAAGAGAGGTGATGCACCCATGCATCGCCTGTGTTGAGAAAGTGTGCAAAAACACCCATCAACATAAACCTTATGAAACATCCAAATTATTACATTCCCAAGTGCAAGTCCCTTACCAATAGAAATATATCTCTTTGCACAACTATGAGAAGAGACCATAATAGTTACGCCTATGAAACAGACCCCAAAGTGCTCATATGGTAATTAAAAATAGGTGGCATCAAATCCACAAGTAGATCATCGATTCTAGACTAATAAACCTCACAACCATTGAGTCAGAAATATTAATTTAAAACCTAAGAAACAAAAAGAGTGAGTGAGAACACTCGATTAGTTTCCTTAAATGCTTTATTAAATTATACAATTGTGATTTATTTTTCTAAACTATTTATCTATTCATGTATACATATTTTTAGAAATGAATACTTATATTTATACATGCAAATTTCTATATGTAGCATAGAAAATTGTATACCTTTACAATTTCACATTATGTTTTTGGTCTCTAATTTATTCGACTTAATTATGATTCTAATTTTCCAAATTAGGCATTCCAAAGCCTTATTTTTACTGTTTTCCAAAGTTGAGCCAATATTAAACAAATGTATTCAATCATTAAATCACCTTATCCATGGTGTGTGTGCTAGAATTTTTGTCCAAGACCCATTCGCTCAGCGGTTAATGGGTACCCCTTCTTAGCCAGGACCCAAATTAAAATATGCTATTGGTAGCATTTTAATGTCCAAAATTCAAATATGAAGTGTTGGATTTTAGAATCTAATTTCCAGAAAATTAGATAAACACTTATAAATAGCTAGTCATTTTATCATTTGTAATCTAAGGAGAAATAACACACATTAAAAATAAAATACTATTGTCAGGTGAAATTCGAGAGTGGCATATTAGAGCATTATTCAAGAAATTCAAGATCAAACTTCTTGTCAAAGTCTATGTGTGTTCATGTTTATGTTATGTGAATGCTAAAATTATTATAGGTCATTAGTCATTCAAGCATTCAAGAATTCAATAAAGTCAAGACAGCAAGATCTGATATCCTTGAAGATATGTGTATTTCTTTAGTCCTTCAAGGAAGCCATTGAAGGGTGGTGAGTTGTAGCATTATTCTCATTCATCATTTGCTTCCTTTCCATTCAAGGTTTTATCATAGAAATTGTCATTGTAGAAGTGGAAACACTAACACAGAGCTTTATTGAGGCAAGCCCCTATATGACACAACATTTCCCCCCTTTTTGAATGTGTAGGTTGCAAGTTTGAAGTGGATTGAAGAGAGCTTGGAGACCCATTTTGCATGGTTACATTTATTGTCACCATTCTTGTCAAGACACAAAAACTCACTTGCACAATTTATTTATGACATTCCAACTATGGGACTGGCATAAAATAGAAGCTCAAATCCAATTTTAGAGGACCCTAAAATTTGAGAAAGAAACCCTTACAAGGACTCAACAACTATATTGTGACCCTGTCCTTATAGGCCTAAAAGAACCAATTTTTTTGGTCGGGTACATATTTGTCCGAGCACCTTCCAAATCTATCAAATCTTGATTGTTTATGTTTATAAATTATTGTATAATTTTGTTTTTGATATTATGTCATTTAGTTTAATTAGGTTAATCAATCATAATCATTTCCAAATCATTCCTATCCTCAAAAGGATATGATCCAGGTTTGATTGGATCACCATTAAGGTTGATAGTCAATCTAACACCTTGGTGATTTATGTACTAATAAAATTATAAAAATTATGGAAATGTTTGTAGGTTATATATATTAACTCAAGGGACCCCACACATTTTTATGTCTCATTTTGGTGAACCTGATGTTTGACATCATAACTTTCTGAGTTGGTAGTCTTTCAAACCCTAGATCTAGGATTTACAGGATTGTATTGTTAAATTGTATTTCTCATTTAGGGTTTCATATTTCCAGCATAAAAATAATAAAAATCAAAAATATTACACTCATATTGCATCATGGCTTGCATTGCAATGTATTTTTGGTCATTTAAACCAGATTTTCATTCCATAATTGTCATACATTTTCATTTGCATTTAGATTTCATTAGAATAAATCTAAAATAAAAATCACTATACAACCTATTTGCAGGTAGGAAAAGTCATCCTAAATATCAATATAAAACCTTTATTTTTTATTTTTCAGAACCATGCACAAAGACCCATTCACCCAAGGGTGACTCAACCAACTTTTCCATATTCATCTATCTGTGTCTATTCAATTTCACTATACTTGCATATCTTTGTTCTGGAATTAATAGTTGTATTTTCTTAGGTATTTTTGTATGTAGTTCATATGGTGAAAGAAAGTGCATTGTTTAGAATCAATTTCCATTGAAAAATTTATCATTTTTAGATCTCTACATCCTAAAATTTGTGAATTATCATATTTTAGATCTAAAATTTACATTCAATCTTGTTCAAACATTTTCAACATTTCTATATATATATATATATTGTGCTTTATATTGGAAAATATTAAGGAAATTCTACAAATTCATTTACTATTTCTATTATCTGCAAGTAGGATCTAAATCCTTAAGAAGTTTAGTTCATAGTCAAACTTTTATTTACAAAACCCTTGATGAGGACCCAATTTCCACTAGGTAACCTAGTCCTGTTATTTTTGGCATCAATCAAATTTTAGTGAAAAATACCCTCAAGTAGCCTTATCTAGAGGTGTTATCTGATTTCCTCTTATCTACTATTTACCAATCTAAATCTTATTGCAAAAATTCATCATGGATATGTGCTTTGATAAAATTTGGATGTCCTTAAAATCTTTGGTTGACATTTCAAGCTATGTGTGTGGTGATGATCCTACTCCTGATAATGGTATTCCTAAACCTCTAAATAAATTTCCTTGTGAGATAGACATCTTGGGTCAAGATGAAGAAAGCATGCAAGCACTCATAGTAAACTCCTTGAATGTCCTTGAAAATAACACATTATTTTATCCCTCAATGTAATGGCCTAATAACCCATTTCAAAAACCAACGCATCTTATCATTCCACCACTTAATATGCTCAATATTTTACATCACAAAACTGATCGATAAGGAATATATAAATCGAAGAGTGTGGAAGAACACATTGATAACAATCACAAGGAACATATGCAATCTGAGACAGTTTTATCTTATACACACAAAGTTTCCAATACACTCGCTGAATTGGAACAAACTTATTGCCAAGGTCTTAGGATCTTGAAAAAGAAAGGATGTTACATTCACATTGAGCATGATGCCCATTCCCTCTTGGAATAAATAACACCTAAAGATAATAAATGATTAGGCTACCAAGATCATCCACCTTCACATCAAATAATTTATCAAACAAGTAAGAAAAACAAGCCTTATAAACTCAAGAAGCTATCATTTCTACATACTATAACCAAGGTTGAAAAGGCCTTACAAACACTCCTCAACCTAGGAATTGTCATGTTACCAACTATTTTTAATGAGAAGATAATAAGGTAAAAGCACAAACATGTCTTATTATGCATACCATAGAACACTTGGACATCTTATCGATGATTTTTGTCCTTTGAAGAAGATACTCAAATAATTTGATCCTTATGTAGATCACTATGAGAATGTAATAGATTAGAATTTGTTTGTTTCTTTCCATGTGGTATTTGTAGGGTCACAACATGCTCACTACCGTTCTTGAGGTTATAAACTATACTTTATGCAATCATACTTCATTTTGTAAGGATCAACATACTGTACATTATGTGCTCATCTTTGTCGCTACACTTCGGGGAAAAAGGTTAAGTAGCCTTGCCCTAGGTGTATTCCTTCTAAGGGATCATTATTTAAGTCCTTAAAATGTTAGTGTACCAAGTACACTAATATTTTAAGGGGGAATCTAATCTTTCATTCATTATTATGTAAGAAACAATCTCTTCTTAGTCATGATATCATATAACTTCTAGGAAGTGTGACCTTGTTGATCAAGGTGCATTCCTTTTAATCCATGCGATATGTATCCTTTGTGGTGATATTATATTTTATGTCCCACATGAGTGTGACCTTTTCTTGGCATATGAATTTCTCCTTGGTGGTAATATGATTTTCTCCTTGGTGGTAATGTTATGGATAGGGTTCCCTAAGGTATTATCTTCTATTCCTTGACTTGTCCTCTCTTGGTGGTGATATCAAGTGTGATTTTCCCTAAGGTGTGACCTTTCATGGATTAAAAGTTTGAAATTAAAATGGTGGGTTTATCAAAACAAATTTTATCAAGATGATGAATCATAGGTTTTTCTATGAAACATACAATTATAAAGGCCAAAATGCATACATAACAATAAAAAAAAACTCCTAACTATTATAGAAACAATAAGGAATGTTTTCAAAGGCTAAAAGAATGTGTACGTTGTTAAAAAATTATTGTTTTTAGGTCATAGAAGACTCATTCGCTTTGAATGGTGAATGGGTCCTTGTTAGGGTTTCTGAAAATTGAGATAAATGTGTTTTGTTCTTCAAGCTTGACACGCTCAACTCCTCAATACTCAACTCCTAAAATCCTAAAACAAATTTTGTAGCCTTTTTTTTATGTTCTTCCAATATGGATGAGAAGTTTGCAACTTGACAAATTTGATCATTTTGCTTCATTCTTGTTCTCCACTTGATCTTCAATCTATGAACCTATAAATACACATCAAAGAGGAGAAAAACTTGTTGATTGTTAAAGAATATAGGTTTTCTTTGGTCAAACCCCTTTTAGTTAATTAAACCTTATGATGAAACAATGAAATTGAAGCATGAAACATGAAATGATAATACCTTGGAATATGTCTTGAAATGTAAATCTGCTAACTAACATGAAGTGGCCATGTAGAATGTAGATCTAGATCTTGAACATGAAGTGAAACAATGCTTGAAAATAGATCTTCAATAATACATCAACAAACATTAGCTCAACCATTTGTTTGATGCACTATGCCTTTGACATGATGATATAACCTTGAATTGCAACAATAAAACCTCAATAATATTCCCTTTGAATGCCTTTGAAATTCTCTTGAAGTGCTCTATAATGCTCTTGTGAATGTACTCTTGATTGTTTGAACTTGCTAGGGTTTCTTAGATGAAACTATGTGAATTAACCTTATATTTATACTAAATCTAAGGATTAACCCAAAATTCAAATAATCCAAGACAACATCAGATCTAGGATTGAAAATCATTAAAATCCTCCCACAAATAAATTCAAAAAGGGTTGTCCTAGGTGAGGAGGACCCATTCGTCACCTTGGGCAAATGGGTCTTAGCACAATTTTCTAGGACCAAGATTTTGGATGATGAAATAACATCAAAAATCCATTTCAAATATGCTATGAAAGGGGTGTCTATGTTAGGAGGACCCATTTCCCACCTTGGGTGAATGGTTCCTAGCATAGATTTCTAGGACTCTAATTTTTCCAAGTTAAATGTCATGCAATATCATTTATGGGTGTTGTGATATATCCTTGAAAAGTGGAATTAATAAGGCCTATATTTGAACTAAAGGGGCCAGTTAACCTCAATTAACCACAATTAATTAATGAAACCATAGATTAGTGTGAAAGTGTAATGAAACACTTTACAACACCCTAAGTAAGGGACAATTAAGTACATTTTATCATAAAAAATGTCCCTAGAATAAATGTGAATGTATAAAACATATTACAACACAAAATCAAGGTAACATTACGTTCATTTATCATTAATTATTTCTAAATGCAGGAAAAGAAGACACTTTTTTCATTAATACTTTTTCCCCCACTTTAGTGAGAGTTTTCCGCATGAAAAAATCACACTAAAGTAGACATTCAAGACACTTAAGTATGCGATAATAAAAAAAGATACATATTCATACCCAAATAAAGGCTAAGGAAACCAAAAAAAAATAAAGGGTCAAGCACAACCATTCCAACACAATATGGAACTGGGTTGTTTGTTCAAGAAAAGGGATCAAGCTTTGATAGTTTTTCCAACACTATGTGGACCAGGTCTAGGTTGTTTGTCCGTAACATGTGTGCTCACTCTGGGTTAATGGAACCTCAGTCCATCTACTAGGTGAGTTATCCCAATAAGGTGGCAAATGAGAGTCATATTAGCCTCCCACAACATACCAAAATTGTCTTCTTGACAACTTCAATAAATTTCCACAATCTTATTCTTTTGAATGCTTTTGAATTTCATATTTATAAGTTTTTGTTAAAGTGGATTTTTCTTTGTTCATGTAAGGTCTTATTCTTATGGAACATCATGCCTAATGTCTCCAAGAGAGGACAAGTCAAAGAGTATTAGATTGTCACTTATGGGATGCCTCTCGCTTCACATCATGCCACCAAGGAAGATCATATGCTTAGAAATATCACACTCCTGGAGGACATCAAACCCAATGACACCACCAAGAAAGGGACACATCACAAGAAAAATAAAATCATACCATGAAATATGTTGAAAGGTTTCATCGATGTATGTCCCCACTTTGAAGTGGTTTCTAACACCATTACTGTGATAAATTTCTTTAAAGAAGCCAATTTTTTTTCCTAAGATGAGAGATTTCCTTTGGAAAACCATATGCCAAGTCATTTGTTTTTGAAATAAAGTAATGCGATGAATGAAAAGGGAAGGGTTTCCACTAAAAATACATAAGGGATCTATGGATTCATGGCTAGGATGTCTTTGCTACAATGTTGTTAAAGAGCTTAGAAGTGTCATCATTCCCCAAATACTCATAGATTTTGAAAAATGACACAAAGAGAGTGAAAATAAAGAAAAAACAAAATTAGTTTCACATGGAAGAGAGCTAAATGTCTCAATGCCTTGGGTCATCCCAAAATGGAAAGCACAAGACAAAAAAAGAGATATAAGATTAAAAAAAATCTTTTGGGTCAACATGGAAGAGACCTAAATGTCTTGACACCTTGCGACATACCCAAAAGAAAAACACAAGACATAAATTCTTATGACATAGAGAAGAATACACTAAAAGAGAGAGAGATACATCAAATGAAACATCACGGGGGATCACATTACACACATGCAATCACATAAAGAAACAAGAAAAAGAAAAAGACTATTAAGGCACATGCGGGTCAACCTAGATCAGGTCATTTGTATCCCAATCTCGGTCTGTGTAAATGGAAGGAAAACAAATAACCAAAGAGACAACAACAAGTGCCAACTAGGGGAAGCACCAAGTTCAACACACTTTTTAGGAGATTTTTCATTTAGATTCATAGAAGAGGATAACAATGTATTCAATTCATTATGCACTTATTCATCAATCTTTATAATATCAATGCCATCATCTAGATTAATCACAACGAGGAGTCAAATGACAATGTCCATGTAAAGTTTTTATTTACATTGTGGCGAGGGTATAGAGTCATCATGAATTGCTTCAAGTAAGTTCAGATTTTAATTTTCTATGTTGTTCTTGTCTTCCTTAGTTTGTAACATAGGAGCAATAGCATGATGTCTACATCTACTCTCTCTAGAATTTAGATTTCATTTCAATTTATTGTCAATTCGTGTTTGTGTAAGAGTGGGTTTTTCAATCATAAGTTTCTTCTCTTCCTTAAGAGGAATAAAAGAAAAAAACAAGAGGTTGTTCAACCTATTTCTCTTTGGCTTTGTAAATTTGTTTTATTGTAGGATTGACATGAAATTGCTTTGGTTATCTCATGGTCTCTTATATAAGAAATCGCATGAGGATTTATTATAGGTTGCTCTTAGATGTTTGGAATGGAATTTTGTTGAATCATTGTTTCATCAAGGATGGGTGGTTTATTCATAGGCTTTGGAATGTTTTGAAGGGAAAATTATGCTATGCGGTTTGCCTTCAACTTTTGATATGATTTAAAAAAGAAGTTATCATGAGGTTTAATAGGTTCCATAGGCTTGGTCCAAAATAAATCTAATGAAAATTTCCCTTGGGAAGATACAGGATTAAACCCACTATGATGCACTTGTGAACTCCTAAACCTACAATCGCACAAAAAAAACAAACAAATGAAGATGTTAGATCATATGCAAGCAAGAATGAAGGATTCCCCATGAAATCCATTTACTAAAACTTAAGCTAGGAAAATGAAGAACAAAGTATAATAATGAAAATGAATCCTAATTAAGTAAGCAAACATGTGATCCCATAGGGGAATTGGTGCCAATTGATGTGTCAAAATCGGCCCTTTCCCAACTGCTAAATTGCGATGTTGATATGTGTGGATTGATCAAATCTCCTCAATGAGATTTGAGAATAACCTAGCTATGAAATTGGGAAAATGATGAATATGTGGAATGATATGCACAAAATTGGCTCTCAATGTCAAGAGATTAACTTTGCATGATATTGTGGATGAATAATGAGAAGATAAGCCTTCCATTTATAGATTTGAATTTGGAAGAAAGAGCAAGATTTGGGCAATGTGGGACTAACTTTCACCCAATGGCCAAATGCCACTTGTCACCATGTGAATGGTTGATGGTTGTGCACATTTTGGCCAAAGTGCCAATAAATCCAATTAGGTGGAATTTGAAATTGAGGAAATGACATGTGAGAGGGAAAAAGGAATGAAATAAATGCCACTTGGCTCAATGCACAAGGACATGTAAGAGGAGTGAATGATTTGTTGGTAG
>CM021101.1:790938576-791137647 GCA_007115665.2 Sequoiadendron giganteum | reverse complement strand
GGGATCTATCTTGGCAATGAGTTTGATTTTGTGTGCTAGCATGTAATGTCAGAATTTTTGTGAAGTAAACACTACTGCTAGACAAGGTTTTTCAATGAATGAGTAGTTTAACTCATGCCCAACCATTCTTCTACTGATGTAATAGATGGCCCTTTCGGTCCCATTTTCATTGTGCTAAGCTAAAAGAGCACCCAGGCCTACTGTTGTTGCTGAGATGTATAAGATTAGTGGTTTCAATGTTTTTCATATTGGTGAAATGATAGATATTCACACAGTTTCATTAAATGCCTTGGCCGCATTTTCATTCCACTTATACCTCCCGCCCAGCCGAAATTAGATGAATCATAATCTGGCTGGCATCTACCAATTTACTTTTAACCAGACCCTCTTGGATAGGTACTATGCTGGAGTTGTTTCGTCCTTGGTGCTTTCATCGAGGATTTCATAACCTTGGGTCCACCCTCTATTCCTCTGATTGATACTACTCTCGAAGTTACGACTACCCAAAAGAAATATTTCTTTAGGTTAATTATACTTATTACTTTTCAATCAAGAAAATATACTTAGGGTTTTGCTGCATGGTTTTGTCTCTTCCGTTAGCTAATTATATCCACAAATCTTAGATAATCATCATATCATGGAAGATTAGTAATATATCATATAGCAATACATTTTATTCGATGGCATCTCTCTTCAATTGGGTACCCGTGGACATCTCGCGGAATTTATCTATACAGTATTGCCATTCTTTGCAAATCATTCTAGTTATACCAGAAGCCATCCATCAGTGATAGCATATCATATCCAACTGTCATGTCCACTATCATATCAATGTTAGGTAGCGGAAAATCATCCTTAGGACATGCTTTGTTGAGGTCTCTGAAGTCTATGTAGATACAAATGCCTCCATTTGGTTTTGAAATTGGTACAATATTGGATACCAATTTTGGATACTCAATTAGGTGTATGAAGTCAACATCTAGGAGCTTCTATAATTCCACCTTGACTAGAAAGTCTATTTGGGGATGCATATTTCTTAATTTTTGTCTTACCGGCTTCGCTCTAGGGTAAACAACCAAATGATGAATCAAAACTTCTGGATCCAGACCTGGCATGTCAGCATAGGTCCATGCAAAATTTACCTTCCTTTCCTTTAGAAATGTTTCTAGCAGTTCTTGTTCTTCTATCAGGAGCGACTCAGCATAGAAAGTGATTTGTGGTGTTGTCTCTATTCCCAAGTTGACAAGATTACATTGTTTTGCCATTGACTGCTGATTTCACTTGATGTAGTGTAGTAGGGGGAAGATTGAATCCTTCATCCTCCAATGCCTTAGAGAGGTCTTCACCATTGGATGCATCCTTTATTTTTGCTGTTATGTGGTTAGAGAGTGCCATAGTGTGGTTTTCACTCAATATCTCTGAGCTTATTCTCGTTATTTTTCTTTTGTGACTGAAGGACTCAATCATCTCCCCATAATATGCTTGAGTGTCTAATGTGATGTTGAAAACTACCTTGTGATCCCCACACAGAACCACATCCCTTAGTCCCATGAATTTCGAGAGAGTTGCATCATTTTCAAATGAGTCTAGAATTGGCGGTCCTCGTTGGTCATGATTGATGAGTTGAGGGTATACTAAGTTGATTTTTTGGGGTTGTTGGTTTGACTTAGCAGGTGAGGTACTAATCATTAATAAGGAGGAATCCTCAAAGAACATGGGAAGGCATGCTATGGCATCATCATCATCACTACTGGCTCAGACATTAGTTATGTTAAAAGTGAAATTGTCAAGTGGGATACTTGTGCATACGGGTGGTCTAAGGGTGGTTGCCGATACTTGAGGAGAGGACCTGAATGCCCTATTGGGAGTACCTCTGCCACATATAGTTATACTTGGGGGAGTAGATCTGAGGCCAAGGTTCCTCATTCTTTTTTCTGCAATGATGGTCTCCAGTCGTCCATCATTGTTCCTTCCAAGGCTTTAGTTTCTATTGTAGCCCATACCAAGAATTATTTGTAGCCCTCTGTTGGATTCATCCATAGGTAATGTGGGTGTGGATCCTGCATCACAGTATAGTGTGCTTGGAATATCTTCCTCACCAACATTTTCTTGACTTAGGTCTCCCCAGTGGCAGAATCCAGAAGGGTCTGCCCTAAGGGTGCGGATGGGTGTTTTGGTTGATTGAGGTTGCCCATGTGACCTAGGAGATTGTGGTAACTCTCCTACAACAAACACACTCTTCTTCATTCTATAGTCTCTGCATCCATTGTCCTCAATCATGAGTTTGATGTCAACTATATCAGGGATGGCTGGTGTCTCTGTCGTAGAAGTGGAGGCAAGGTTAGATGGGTCAATGTATGTAGTGGATGGGCCTTCATCATTTTTTAGAACCTAGGGGATTTTATAAAACTTGGCTTCAATTTTTTTGCAGTAGACAAATGGTTTAGGATCCCTATGTATAGTGACTTCCTCATTTTAGTACAATTTGATACATTGATGATATGTTGAGGCCACTACTTTCATTCTGTGGATCCATGGACATCCTAGGAGGATGTTATATGGTAGGTCGAGGTCAAGGACCTGACAGGTAGTCTCCATGGTTGTTGGTTCCACTTGGATTGGGATTTTAATAATGCCTTGAGACACTCATTATTGATCATCATATGCCCTTATAGTGATGTTTTTGTTCTTGTTAATGGAATCCTTAGCGAATCCTAAGTTCTTTATAATTTTGAGAGATAAAATGTTAAGTCCTACACCTCCATCCACCTAGACCCTTTTAACTTTCCTTTTGTGGATCAGCACTTGAAGGTGAAGTGTGTGATTATAAGATGGGTGGGGGAGGGGGGGAAATCTTGATTGGAGAATGTAAGGAGATTTGGTGTGACAATATTACCAAGCATAGCCTAAAACTATTATGTGTCAAGGGTGGTGGAGATGGTGGATGTTGCTAATGCTTCATCAATAATTTGCCTATGGGCAGCGGAAATTTTTAACAGTTCCATGATGGAGATTTGTGTGGGGGTTCTCTTCAGTTGGTCGATGACACTATAGTCATAGGGGATGAATTTTGTATTTGAAATGGGGGTCTTAGATGGTTGCGGTTCCCCTACAATGGTGAAATTTCTGCCACGTGTGGTGACTCCAAGGTCGATGTTGGCTCCTTTGACCTTAATGGCCATGACCTTTCCGCCACGTGTGGTGACTCCAACGTCGGTGTTGGCTCCTTTGACGTTAATGACTGTGACCATTTCATCTACACATGCGACTTTCTCTTCATATACTAGGTTAGCACTAGCATATTTTTTCTTCCCTTTGTTGTTCCCCTAACTATTTCCTTGATTATGATTTGGCATCAGATTTGTGTATATTTTGAGGTCATGGTTTCCAGCTCGTTGTTCAAAATTTATGATCTTGTCCTCGATAAGGTCTTGGATGATATTCTTCAGCCTCATGCGATTTGTGGTTGTATGTCCCTTGATCTTGTGAAAATCACAAAGGAGGTTCTCATTGTACCATGGCAGTTTTGTCATGGGTTCCATGTATTGCTCAAAGTTGGAGATTTTGATAAGGTTTTCTTTGACCAACTTCTTCATTATGGATTCAATTGATTCTCCAAGAGTTGTGAACTTTCGCTTGGGAGGATATTTGTTTCGAGGAGGTGGTCCTCCTTGATTTCCCAAGTTATTGATTTGGTTGGTGGGAAGTGGTTATTGTTGTGCTACTACTATATTAGTTTGCACATTATTGCAATTGAGATTATGTGGCTGGTGATGAGTTTGGATGTTCGGTTTGGAGCATTTATGACCACTTTATCATCGAACATGCCATCGTTTGTGATATTTTGGTTCCTTGACCACATTCAAGGTTTATCGTTATAATTTTTGGACGGGCAGTTATCCTGTGGTGGAGTAAATGTTCATGCACCTCCTCACATAGTAAGGGCTCTTTCGATGTTGAGCACCTTTGGGATCAATTGATCATACAATGTGATGTATTGCATTTTTAAGTAGAATGCCAAGTTTTCATCTAGATTGGATATGATTGTGCAAACTTTTTGTTGTTTTGGCATGGTCAACTTCTTCTGATTGGCCTTGGATCACCATCTTTGTAAGAAGCATGCAAAGAGCTCTCCTTTTCTTTGTTTGAGCATTAATATTTCTTCCAAGCTAAGATCTACACCCATGTTGAAGGCATAATTTTAAAGGAATGCTTCCACAATTTCCTAGAATGTCTTAATGCATATAGGTAGACAAGAAAACCATTCCATGGTAGGACCAGTAAGACTTCAGGGGAAAAGTTGCATTAGGTATTTGTCATCGTATGCAATCTCCTTGCAATGTACTTAAAATTTCCTGATGTTATTTTAAGGGTTTCCCGTCCCATTATACCTATCAAATTAGGGGATCTTGAATCCCTTTGAGAATAGTACCATTGTGAGACTTTTGTCAAAGGGATAGGGGCACAAATTCCTCGACGTTTTGGTTGTTTTCCCTAATTGGAGGTCCAACACTTGCTGCGAGAGCAGCTTGATTTGTGCTGCAACATCGTTTTGTGGATGAGGGGGTGGGATGAATGTGTTTTGGGTTGTTTGCGGTGTTTGATTTGTGGGAGGGATACTAGTGGGAGTTTTCTCCAAGGTCTACTGTCTGTTCAAGGCCTGCTGATATGCCTGCATTTGTGTCAACAATTCCTATTGTTGATCTTGTTGTTGTTGTTGTTCCAACAAAGCTTTTTCTTGTTCCCATAAAGCCTATTGTTGGTCTAGCTGTTGTTGCGCCAACAAATTTTGTTGTTGGTCAAGCTGCTATTGTGCCAACAAAGCTTGTTGTTCATCTAGCTACTATTTCACCAACCATGCTTGATGTTGGTCTACCTGTTGTTGCACCAATAAAGCTTGTTGTTTAGCTTGCTGGTATGCTTATTGATGAATTTCTTGCAGTTGTGCTCGGTATTGTGCTTGTGCCTATTAAGCCTGGTGTTTGGCTTGAATTTTATCTTGTGATTGTTGGGCTGCTTGAGCCGCTTGTGCGGTTTGCTCGGCTTGTGCAACTTGTTGGGTAGCTAGTTGTGCTTGTCCTTGCTAAGAAGCCTGCTATGCAGCTTGTTGGTTTTGTTTAAGTACCCTCTGATGATTGGCTTTCTGGATGGATTGGATCATGGTGATGAATGAATTAGTTACGCTAGCTTTTCTAGTATTGGTGGTGGATTGGGAATGTTTCTGACCATTGTGACAGGAGAAAGGGTTGTGTTGGTAGTTAGGATTTGGGTTGTTGGAGGTGTGGTTGAGATGCTCGGTCCTTGAGAAGGTATGTTTTAAAATATTTGAGGATCAACTGATGTATTGATCAAGGTGGATTGAGAGGTTTCTAGTTGTTGTTGTGATGCTGTCAGAAAAATGAGAGGATTTGATGTGATGCTTGAATTTCCTTGATTGGAGAAACTGGTGATGGGTAGGGGGGAAGACCCAATCCAAGAGGTGATATGAATGTGAGTGGTAATGGAGGAAAAGATGATATGCTCCCTCAAAAGGAGAACGGGTCCATGTCTCCTACTGTTCCAAACAAACCACCTTCTCCTTGTGATAGAGAAGCTTGTATGTTTAACAGATAAGTTGGTGTTGCATGGAATGAAGATGAATCCACGTGATAATGAAAAGTGAGCGGGACGTAGAGGTGTGATGGATTCACTGGGAAAAAGTTATTTGGCGTGGTGTTTCCATTTACCTCTTTGTTGTTTACAAGGTGATTCTTTTGTAACTCATGAAATATTGCACTTCCCTTGTTTACAATTGGTGAGGTTGATGTGATTGTCGATATGGTTTGAGACATTTCTTGAGTGATATTCAAATTTAACATTGGGGACATGTTTGTAAGAGGTATTTCCATACTAGTTCCTACGTCAAGCTCAGAAGGGAGTTGGCCCCCTCCTTCCATTAACGTGCGTAAGTATTTAAACATGGCATTGGCAATTTTATGATTCTCTGGATTTTGAACCATTTCTAGCATTTTTGATTGTGTCATTCCCAACTCGTCATTTGTGATGTCCTCTTCATAGCTTTCCTCTTGAGGATTTTGTGATGGTAGAGGAGAGTTGTTTGGGGGATTGCTTCATCCCACAAGGTTTAGTTTGGTGGTTATTTGACCTAAGTCCTTGGAAGTTGATACTTCTTTGGTGTTTTCCATGTTCCTCTTGTGTTGTGATCTTGTTTGGACCATAAAATAGGGATCATTTGATAATAATTTTTAGGCCCAAAATAGAAGAACTAAGAGAGTCCAAGGATCAAAAGGGGGTGGTGATGAATGATGAGATAAATGGATGAAGTGAATGAGTGAAACTTTTGAAGAACTTTTTTAGGGGTAATGCTAAAATTTAGGGCTTGGATTGATTTTGATAGTTTGACTAGGTGTATTAAGTCAAACAAGATGATGGGGAACTTGTAAACCCTAGGAATTTGTGTTATCCTAGGGAAAACTCGCACAAGAGAATGGATTGGCTAAGTGTGTTAAGGCAACCAAGGTGATTATGAACTAGTAGACCTCAAGAAGTTGTGTTATCCTAGAGGAAAATTCATTCAAAAGATTTGACTATTTGGCTAGGTGTATTAAGCCAAATAGAGTGATGTTGATTTAGCCTTCAAGTTTAGCATGAATGATTTTTCAAAGTTTCTCAACAGTTCACTGGTGGGATGAAATTTGATTGATGGAGAAATGGATGAGGGTGAAGACTTTGATCCTAGATTTTTCTCTAGACATGACTATTTTTTACAAAACATCGATATTGAAGAACATGCTATACTTCCTATGTGAGGAAACCAAACCTTTCAAAAAGCTTAGGATTTTGTGGATAATAAAATACATACAAACTCGGGTTATTCCTTGAAGCCTTCTTATAGAAATGATACACCAATCTTTCTTTGACTTCAAGGAGCATTTCAAGACGTTGTTCTTGAGCTTTTAAACTAATCTTTTTGAATCTTGGTTTTGGGATTTTGACCTTTCAGGAAATCATTTGAGACAACACATGTGAGGTCCAATTTGTCTTTTATCTTTTCTTAGCGAATCCTTTTTACCAAAAGAACTTTCTTGATTATTGTTCAAACTGCATGTCTAATGTCCTACTTTCTTTTCATCCCACAAGGTCCATTATGTGGAAATCAAGGAAATTAGGGAAAAAAATTCTTAGGTTGACCTTAGTGAAAACAAATGATGATTAAACCCAAGCACTTAGAAACCTCTAAGGATATGATCCCTAGGGAAATCAAGAGCACTTATATTTGTCAAAGGATATTTATTTCCCCCAAAGGGTTTGAAATTCAAAGTTCTTTCTGAATGTTTATTTTTCAATTGTTTTGAGGACCAAGCAATGTATTTTTTGATTCCAAGCACATGTAAAACCCTAGGATGAAGAGACAATATTTTTTTGGGTTCCCACTTGGACGAATCCAGCTGTGCATATTCAGTGTGGATGACTAGATGCTTGACCACACAGGCTCCCCCTTACAGTACACTCACTTCTTGGGTCATCCAAGCATCAATACCCATGAATCTCTCATGGCATACTTTTCATCTCTACAACAAAACCGCATGTATAACGTGGGGCGGCTTCAAACGACATGACCTTTTGCACCAACAAAATAGATAAGGATTTGGACTTTGCTAAACAAGGGTTTTAATTCAGCCTTTATGTTCATGGAGATTGACCCATGCAGTGAGAGACCATTGCTGCCCTTCTCGTTGGAGCCAACTATGTGATACTGGCTTTTGTTCTAGTACCCACTTTTATATCCCGATAGGAAATACACTTGTCCTTAGTGTGTTACCGGTTCATTCGTTCCCTTGGGTGAGTAATTTTTCCCACAAGGCAAGCCCGCTAAGATAAACAAAAGCGAGTAAACATATTCGTAGTTCGATCAACATTTTTTTTAGAAACAAAGGGATAACACACGCAATAAGCCTACTCACACTCGCAAGATGTTTTGTTCAATTTTAAACCCAAAATGAAGTGTGGATGTAATCCTCTTGACAATTTACTATCACAAAAAGACTTTTGTTCTCAAGATCGCCGTGAGGCACGAGAGAGGCATGTACATCTTTTATTTTTTATGACTTTGTGAAAAGGATTACAAAACATCAAAATACGCATGTTCATTTTAATCCTCAAAGCAAAAAATGAGTTCTTTCTAAAATACCAACTTTGAAGTGTGAGAGTTGCCTTGTTCAAATTTTAAACCTTAAACCAAATCTAATAGATTGTTTCTAAGGTTCTTTTTAATCCTTTTTGCAACCTTTTGAAAAATAAATTTGTTTGTTCTTTTTAAAACCCAAAAGAAACATTAGTGCTTTCTAAGGCATGAAAGTAAACAAAATTCCTTTTTTAAATAGAATTAAAGATCCTCCAAAAGTGTGAAACAACACTATAGTGTTTAAAAACACTTTATGCATGATGAAAATGATGCCATGATGAACCTCTTATTTTTCTCTCTCGGGTATGTGCAGGATCATGATGGGCCAAAAAGTGGCGATATCTAACTGATATGATGGCCCATATGGTTGATGACTTTTTTTTAACCCAAAATTGATGAAATGAAAAGGGTTTTTAAAAGAGATTTTCATCTTTCCACCAATATAAATTATTCTTTACTTTGAATTTAATAAATAATTATTATTCATTTTCTATTTGAATTAGGACAAAGTCCTAATTTATTGGCTGATTGAAAAAAATCTATAGCTTTCAAATGGTATCACATTTTTTGAATCCAAAACATGCGTCACATACTATAGGATTAAAAAACAGAATTGAATTTCATGAAGTTTTGACCAAGTTAAGGTGGTCAGACATACAAGTTTTTATATTTTTTATAAGTTGTAATAAAAAAATCATAATTGATTTTTTAATTGGAAAAAAATTAGAAAAAAATATGCATCACATTGGGACATAGTCCCCTACCTATATCTAAAATATTATAAAAAAATATTATCATTTTATTGTGGTTAGGGTGGTCAGACAAACACCTACTTCTTATTTTTTTCCTGAAATTTAAGTACTACTAGATTGAAATTTCAAATTTTCACCAAATAGATTTAAAATAAATAAAATAAACCTAGTATTTTAGAAATTGCGTTCAATTTGCAACAGATTCTATTCTTACATAGTTTTCAAATAATATAGATAACCTATTCAAATTTTTATGTCAAGTTGCCTAAATCTGATTTTTAGAATTTTATTGCCACTTAAGGGCCTGTTTTTTCCATGATGATCCTGCACATACCCTCTCCCTTGTTCTAACCTACAAAATGACACAAACCAGAGAGTGTAAACACAACAAACATGTCCATAGTTAAAAAAAACTAAAAATTCAAAAGGCACATGTTAAAATTTGAATTGTAACTGTTTTTTGTGGCCCAGTTAGTAGGTGCGGTGCTGTTTGGAAGAGAAGTGACACTATATAGCACTGCACATTTCACTGGGTGTGATGCTCTATAGAAATAGAGAGCACGGGTGTGTCATAGTTTGTGACTCAAAATCCACGACCGATTTTGGGATTTTTGAAAAATTTCGAGTGGGAAAGCAGGTGTGGTGTGGTTTGGAAATGAATGTGGTGCAATATACAGTTGCAGGACTGGGTGCGGCTGAGTTTGGAACTGCGGATCCATGACAAAGTTTGAAGTTTTGAAAATCCTAACATGGGAAGAAAATATGGCACAGTTTATGTTATCAGCGGTGTGATATAGTGTCGCGCCTGCAAATGCGGTGCAATATAGAGCCACAAGCCTATAACCTGCAAAAGAAAATGAGAAAAACATGGAAATTTTAAGAAAATGTGATTAAAATTGCTCAAGCCCTCCTTCTAGCACCAAAATGTGAACCCCTAAACCGACAATTGCAAAAAAACAACAAATAAATCAAGATGTTAGATCATATGCAAGCAAGAATGAAGGATTTCCCATGAAATCCATCTACTAAAACTTATACTAGGAAAATGAAGAACAAGGTATAGCAATGCAAATGAATCCTAATTAAGTAAGAAAAATTGTGATCCCATGGGGGAATTGGTGCCAATTGATGTGTCGAAATTGGCCCTTTTCCTAGCTGCAAAATTGCAATTTTGATGTGTGTGGATTGATGAAATCTCTGCAATGAGATTTGAGAATAACCTAGATATGGAATTGTGAAAATGATGAATATGTGGAATGATGTGCACAAAATTGGCTCTCAATGTCAAGAGAGTAACTTTGCATGAGATTGTGGATGAATAATGAGAAGATAAATCTTCCCTTTATATATTTGAATTTGGAAAAAAGAGCGAGATTTGGGCAATGTGGGACTAACTTTCACCCAATGGCCAAATGCCACTTGTCACCATGTGAATGGTTGATGGTTGTGCATATTTTGGCCAAAGTGCTAATAAATGCAATTAGGTGGAACTTGAAATTGAGGAAATGACATGTGAGAGGGAAAAAGGAATGAAATAAATTCCACTTGGCTCAACGCACAAGGACATGTAAGAGGAGTGAATGATTTGTTGGAAGTACCCATCCACTTGGAGTTTTTGAATTCAAACTTCAGGGAATATTACCTTTTTATGTCATGTGAGGGAAAATAGATATTTAATAAATTAATTAAATCTATTTTCATGTGCAAGTTGCATTCTCTAGAGGATTTTAGTGATAGGGGTTAACTTAATCAATATTTTGATTAAATTAATAAGGGATTAGATGATTTGACAATTTTTACTTAAATTGAAGAGTTGATTTAAATCAGAATTGAGAGGAAATGATTTAATTAAATAAATGATTTTGATTTATTTAACTAAGTGGGAAAATGTTAGATTAAATCAAATAAGGTTTAATTTATTTAATTTAATAAGAGGACTTTAGAGATTTTAATCAAATAAAATGATTTATTTAATTAAACAGAGACATAAGGTTAAATTTAATTAAACTGATTAATTTAATCAATAGACGAGAAATACTTAATCAAATAAATAATGATCTATTTAATTAAGAGACAGAAGGTGATGATAAGATGAGAATATGATTTAGGAGGAAATGTCGTTAGTAATTAGGATAAAGTGTGTTGAATCGAATTGTACGTTTTCCATGTGTACAACATTATAAAGATATCATTTCCAAATGGAAACTTTAAACAATTATGCACAACCAAAGGGACAACATTCATGGAGCGAAGCCATGGATAGCCTAACTTCACATGAAATTTGTTTGATTGTGGGATGACGGTGAATGGTAAATTTAATTTTTTTGGTACAACCTTTAAAGGGAGATCTATCAAGCCAATCATAGGACAAGAAAAACCATTATGCATATTGATACATGATTTCAGTTTATCATAGGTATCTTGATATAGTTCATTCATGAATATAAATTCTTCAGTGATCACATTCTCTCCACAGATAGGATCAATTAATATCCCATTAGTGGGCTTATCATTGATTTGGCTAGCTATGTAAAGAGTACCATTAGGTGCACATTTAAGTATGCCATTTTGTGAGAAATTAATATCAAGAGGATTTTTAGTTGAGCCCTTACAAGGTATAGCTTCAATAAATGCTACCATACTATTTTTAGGACCTTGTTTAATAGTATCCATGTTGTAATCATTTGTTTCAACATTCATCATATTATTCTTCATTTCACTAGCTTTAATAAAGTTGACTATGTCATGTATGTCATTATTGTCCTATTTATTCAAGTATTCATAAAAGAAGCAACTAAGACTATAAACAATTTGTGTTCCATTTATAGTTTTTAGAACTTTCCTTATATTTTTTATAATAGGAACCATACTAAAGTCTATGATTTCTCTAAGGATATGGTCTTGTAATTTTTCTCATTTTCCATCTAATCTTTTTATGTCTTCTTATGAGAGATGGACATCATGCATATTAGTGTAAGTCATGGGAAATGAAATATGCAAACTATGAGTCATAGAGGATTTATTATCAACACTATTAGAAAGAGAGCTAAAAAACCCAAGATCCACGGTGACTGAGATATCATGGGATGACATTATAGAGAAGGGGGATTCAATAATCTTAAATTATATTCATTCAGAGAGCCTCATGGGGTGAAGTTACCTAAACTACCTCAAGGAACAACACGAGAGTTCTAGAATCGAAAGGAGCAAGTCGAGAAGATTCTCTAGAAAAATTGACAAGCTCTCAGCCAAAGGATGATAGTGTGGTGCACTAGCATCCCAAAGGTCCACTAGTGTCTCATACAAACCAAAAATCAAGTTTATCATAGAAGATAGCTTAGTGACTACTTCTACTCTAATTGCTAAGAAATATTGGAACTTGAGAAAGTAACATAATGTGATAGAACTTAAAATGAAGTAAAGTACAAATGATAAAGTTAAAGAGGAGAAAGAAAATGCTTACAACCACCCAAGTAATGAAGCTTCCAACATGTCAATATCTTCTATACCTGCATGCATAAGATCTCAAGAAAGTGTTGTGGTTGTATAGGGGTTTGCCTCAGTCAAACCCCCATTTTGGTGTTCCCACCTCCATGAACATCCAAATATATAGAGAGAAATGAAGCAAAATGGACAAAGAACCTAATGAAAGAAAAACCTGCTTCAGGAGTAGAAACCACACTACCAAGTATGAGTGATAAAAGAAGTCCCTTCTTGAGGAGGAAAACCTGTATCACAAAATGAGAGTGATAAAAGAAAACCCCTCTTGAGGAGGAGAACCTATATCACAAAAATGTAGATGCTATAGATAGGGGATGTGAAAATTCCAAAGATGCTCAAAGGTGTAAGGAATAAGGTAGATATCACATGAATGCCTTAGAAAGCCAAGGAGAGAAACAAAGAGAGCTGCAAGAACCAAGAGTGTTGTAGAGGTTGTTGTAATGATGTGAGAGCTTAAAGCCACTATAGCAAGTTATATGAAGTTGTGGAAGATTAATAGCAAGAGCAAGGGAGGAGGAAATGGTAGGAGCCAATTTGGAGAGAATTTAGAGTAAATATAGAGCTTAAATGAGTTGAAAAGATATCTTTGAAGGAGAGAAAAGGAGCTTCCTAGGCTGTTACAAGTCGTCCCAAGCTATTACCACTGAAAATAGCAGATGACAAGTGGCAAGCATGCTTGGAAACAATAATTTAAACATTGAAACATTGCAAGATGCTAGCACAACATGTAGGCATCCATGTGATATGCTAGTGTCTGAATGCATCATGCTAGAAAATGACACAATCAAGAAAAGCACAAGATTTTATGCAAAGTTGATGCACAAAGGTAGCTGCGGAAAAGGAGTGTTGAGCATCCAAAGAAGGGAAAAAGGTTGATGCAAGGGTTAAAATGAGAATCCACAAGATTCTAAACAAGTGGACACTAAAGTGAATACAAGAATGTATGTGAAATTGCAAGGGGTGAAATTTTTTGCCATTACATACATGAACCTCAAACTACATCTTACAATAGTATTGCTAATAGGACACCAAGTTGTAAAGCTCATACAAGTTTTACAACCCTAGTGTGCAAACCCAAAATGGAAAGAGGCAATGCAATGACCTAGAGTAAAACACAATAATGCAATTTACTGATTACTTAACACAATAAACTGAAAATGAAATATTGTAAATGCAATTTTTAATTTTGACAATGCACTAAACGAAGCAAATTAAGCTAGAAATAATGAATTTTATGAAACAACAAATCAGGAAAGTGAAACAAAAATTTAACAGCAGAAAATGGAAGCCTAAAATAGATAATTCATCTTAGCACTTGATTAAGGAATCATTCACTTTTAGTGGTGAGTGGGTCCTAGATGAGGTTTTTTGAAATATTTTTACTGATTTTGAAGTATTTTTCAATTATTTTTAGATGCTAGAAAATGTAGTGAAGGCTTGATTAGTGGCTCATTCCCTCAAGTGGAAATGGATCCTAGATTAGTTTTTTTAACTATTTGTGATTTATTTTTAAGCTTTTTATAATGTGTTTCAGTTCAGGTCTATAATAGTAACCTTTAGTTTCAAATTTTCTAGAAATGCAATACAAGATGCAAGCTGAAAAGGTGGTAAAATGATGAATGCAAAGACCTAATTTGAAATGCAATTTTGTTTTGATTTTCAAATGCAAATTGATGTGATATAAATGATATGCAAGATGATTGATTCATTTTTGTATTTTGCAAAATTAAAGGATGCAAAACAATGCAATTCTAAACCCTAGATGAGATGCAAATTTGAATGCAAAGTAAGAAACCATAAATGAGATCTAATTCAATTAAAATGAATGCAAATGAATGAAATATCTAACCTAGGATGTAAGGAAATATTCCAAAATAAAAAAAAATACAATGTTCAATAAGTTGAGTTCAACATTATGTTTGAAAGAAAAATAATGGTTTTTATGAAAATGAATTTTATCAAGATGATGAACAATAATTTTTGATATGAAACATACAATTATGAAGGAAAAAATGTATATATAGCAATCAAAAAATAGTGTATACCTTGTTGGGTATGTGCAGGATCATGATGGGCCAAAAAGTGGCGATACGTAAGTGAAATGATGACCCATGTGGCTGATGACTTTTTTTTACCCAGATTTGATGAAACGAAAAAGTTTTTTAAAGGAGATTCTCAGCTTTACACCAATATAAATTATGCTTTACTTTGAATTTAATAAATTATTATTATTCATTTTTTATTTGAATTATGACTAAAGTCTTGATTGATAGGCTGATTGAAAAAACATCTATATCTTTCAAACGGTATCACATTTTTTGAATCTAAAACATGTGCCACATTCTATGATTCTCATACTATAGGATTAAAATAAATAAAATGAATTTCATGAAATTTTGACCAAGTTAAGGTGGTCAAACATACGAGTTTTTATAATTTTTAAAAGTCGTAATAAAAAAATCATAATTAATTTTTTACTTGAAAAAAAAATTACAAAAAAATATGCATCACATTGAGACATGAGTCCTCTATGTATATCTAAAATATTGTAAATAGATAGTATCATTTTATTGTGGTTAGGGCGGTCAGACAAACACCTACTTCTTATTTTGTCCTTGAAATTTAAGTACTACTACATTGAAATTTCACATTTTTATGAAATATTTTTTTATTTTTTTAAATAAACCTAGTAGTTTAGAAACTACATTCAATTTTCTAAAAATTCTATTCTTACATAGTTTTTAAATAATATATATAACTTATTCAAATTTTTATGTCAAGTTGCCTAACTCTGATTTTCTAAATGTGTATTGCCACTTAAGGGCCTGCTTTTTCCATGATGATTCTGCACATACCCTATTGAAAACTTTCTCTTTTTAGGTCATAGAGGACTCATTCACCCTTATTTCCGAATGGGTCCCTATTAGGGTTTCTAAAAACTAAGATTTGGGTTTTGTTTTGCAAGCTCCAAACTTCCAACTCCTTGGTACTCAACTCCTGAAAACCTGGAACAAATTTTGTACGCTTATTTTTATGTTCTTGCAATATGGATGACAACATTGCAACTTGACAACTTTGAATTTTTTTCTTCAATCTTATTATCCACTTGATCTTCAACTTACGAGCCTACAAATACACATGAAAGAAGAGAAAAACTTATTGAATTTTAGAGAATAGGGGTTTTCCTTGGTCAAACCCGTTTAAGGTAATTAAACATTATGATGAAATAATGAAATTGAAGCACAAAACATGAAACATGAAATGATAATACCTTGGAAGATGTCTTGGAATGTAAATATTCAAACTAACATTATTGGTCATGTAGAATGCAAATCTAGATCTTGAACTAGATGTGAAACAATGCTTGCAAATAGATCTTCAAGGCTACATCAACATGCATTAGCTAAACCACATGTTTGATGCACTATGCGTTTGACATGATGATATAACCTTGAATTGTTGTAATAAAACCTCAATAATGTACCCTTTGAATTCCTTTGAAATTCTCTTGAAGTCCTCTATAATGGTCTTGTGAATGTACTCTTGATGGCTTGAACTTTCTTGGGTTGCTTAGATGAAACAATGCGAATTACCCTTATATTTATACTAAATATAAGGATTAACCCTAAAAGTAAAATAATACAATAGGATATTAGATATAGGATTGAAACTCATTAAAATATCACTACAAATAAATTCAAAAAGGGGTGTCCTAGGTAAGGAGGACCCATTCACCACCTTCGGCAAATAGGTCCTAGCATAATTTCCTGAGACCAAGCTTCGGGGGGATGGAATAACATCAAAAACCCATTTCAAATATGTCATGAAAGGGGTGTCCTATGTTACGAGGACCCATTCACCACTTGGGGTGAATGGGTCCTAGCACAGCTTTCTAGGACTCCAATTTTTCCAAGTTAAATGTCATGCAATATCATTAATTTGTGTCAAGATAGATCCTTGAAAAATGCAATTAATAAGGCTTAGATTTGAATGAAAGGGGCTAATTAACCTCAATTAACCATAATTAATTAATGAAACACTATATTGGTGTGAAAGTGTAATAAAACACTTTACAATACCCTAAATAAGGCACAATGAAGTACATCTTATCATTAAAAAGGGCCCTAGACTCAATTTGAATGTGTAAAAAACATTACAACACTAAATAAAGGAAACATTAGGTTCATTTTTCATTAAATATTTCTAAATGCAAGAAAAAGGGATACTTTTTTTTTAATACATTAAGAAAGACTCCTTTGATTATTTTTATTCTAGCCTTTAGTGGTAAAGTTATTACAACATCCCTCAAGGTTTTGTGGCACTATCCTTTTATTATGTCTAATGAGACATTAAGCCTTTTATTTTGTTTCATTCACTTAGATGCTAATCATTTTATTTTCATTTCGTTCATTGAGATGCTAAGACATTTTTATTTTTATGGAACCTAACATAATATAGCCTTCCTGCCATGTTTGAAAAAAAATTTGCTTCACTTTTTTCATGGGCTAAACCTAGTGTAAGCATTGGCATAACATTTTGACCATTTTTGTTGCCCTTATCAAGGTTTTCAGGGAGTAGAAGTCTCGGTATGGTTTGAAAAATGGGTACACACCTATAGACTTGGTACATCCTTCCCATTTTGCCACTTTCTTATGGGCAGACATTCAAGACCTACTATGTGTCAAATTTTACTTTGTCTTAGGGTTTCAACTAGAGAGTATAAGACTTCACTAACCTTTGTGAATAATGTATTTCATGGACACATAGCATAATATAACTTGCTAGTCCATCTATTTTAATTTTCACATTATATGTTTATGTATCCTTTTCTTCCTACATATCTTATGATACATGCATTTTCATTTGTTCCTATCTTGGTTTTGCATGGGATCTTGGATCTTGGGGGCTTGGTTACCCTCCTTGATGCTTAGTTATCCTATCTCTCTAATATTTGGACAATTGAACCCCTCTTGACATATTTTTCTCTAATTTAGTGTGAGTTTGAGCATGAGTTCATGCTCTAACTAAAGTGAGGGCTAAATTTATTGTAAGAAATTGTGTACCTTTATAGTTTTACATTATGGTTTTGGCCCCTAATTTGTTGGACTTAATAAGGCTTCTAATTTTCCAAATTATGCATTTCAAAAGGCTTATTTTTACCATTTCCAAAGGTGAACCAATATTAAAGAAATGTGTTCAACTAATAAATCATCTTTGATCAAGTGTGTCCTAAAAGATTGGGGGAGGACCTATTTTCCCAAGAGAAACTGGGTCTCCCTTCTTAGCTAGGATCCAAATTGAAATATATGATTACCTCTATTTTAATGTCCAAAACTCAAATATGAAGTGTTGGATTTCATAATCTAATTTTTGGAAAATTAGAGAAACACCCATAAATACCTAGTCATTTTATCATTTGAAATATAAGGAGAAATACCACAAATTGAAGAGAAAATACTATTATCAAGAGAAATTCAAGAGTAGCATATCAAAGCATTAATATATAAATTCAAGATCCAACACCATGTCAAAGTTAATGTGTGTTCATTTCTATGTTATGTGAAGGATAACATTGTTATAGGTCTTCAATCATTTAAGCATCTAATAAAATCAAGAAATAAATAGCCAAGATCCTTGAAGAGATGTGTATGTCTTTAGTCCTTCAAGGAATTCATTAAAAGGTGGTGAGTTGCAGCATTTTATTCATTCATAATTTCCTTCATTTCTATTAAAGTTTTTATCATTGACATTACCATTTTGGAAGTGGAAACTCTATCATGCGGTTTGACTAAGGCAAGCCCATATAGGGAACAATATTTCCCCCCTTTATGAATGTGCAAGTTGGAGGTTTGAAGTGGATTGAAGAGGTCCTGAAGATCCATTTTGCATTGTTGTATTTATTAACACCATTCTTGTCAAGGCATAAAGACACATCTACAAGATTTATTTACAAAATTCTTACTGTAGGATAGGCATAAAATAGAAGCTCAAATCCAATATTAGAGGACCTCAAAAGTTGAGAGGGATACCCTTACAAGGACTCAGTAGCCATATAGAAACCTTGTCCTTGTAGGCCTTCCATAACCAAATTGTTGGGATAGGTACATGTATCATTCTACACCTTCTAGGTCTATCAAAACTTGACTATTTTTGTTTTTAAATTGTTTGATAATTGTGTTTATGACATTAGGTCATTTAGTTTAATTAGGGTAATCAATCATAGTCATTTCCCAATCATTCCAATCCTCAAAAGGATATAGATCTAGGTTTCATTGCCTCAACATTTAGGTTGATAATCAATCTATACATATTGTTGATCTATGTCCTAATAAAATTGTAGAAATGATGGAAATGACCTTAGGTTATGAATATTAATTGTAGGTTCCCCACACATTTTATGTTTCACTATATATATATTTTTAACTATCCATATTAATTATTTATAACATTAATCTATGTATCTCCTTTTTTTTATATGTTAGCTAGATAGATTTGATGATTTAGCCACATTGATAAATTTCCATTGTCATGAAGCAACACTATAACCAAGGAATTCTTCCCACTTTATTCAAAATAAAAAGAAATCATTTTTTGGTTGAATGGTCCCAATCACTAGACCCCATGTTGGACCAATTAAAAAAGTAATTAGTTAAATTTTAAATCATGTATTAATACATAAAGTCATTTGATTCAATTCATTTTATTTATCAACATATCATTCATAATATTCTCATATTTAGATTATTAGAAATAATCAATAGTGGTACGTTCTGATTTAGTGCACCAAAAAGGAGAAACAAATGTATATAGCAAGATTTTCTCCTTTTTTTTTGGGTGTGTAATTCATCATTGTACGTATTATATTAATTTTAGTTGGGTAATTTATTTTTATTACTTAGATTGGATAAGATAATGAGTTCATATATTTTCCTTTTATTGATTTTTTTTCTTGTCCTTTTTCAATTTGAAAAATTTGAAATCATGCACTTAGTTTTTTAATGTTTTCCTCATCAAATTTGGAAACTTGGAGATCATTCACTTTGTTCTGATATTTATACCTCATCCTCATCCTCTTTATATTTGAAAATGATTAGACTATATATTGTAGTTATTTCCCTCTATTTATACATCTATTAGAATTAAATATTAGAATGTTCAAATCTTTCTTTTCCCATTCCTATATAAATGTATGTCATTATAATGATATATTACTCTTCGGTTAATTTATAGTGCATGTGTTTAAAAACTCTAACATGGTATTAGGTCTTTGGAGAAGAACTAAGTTATTTCATTTTATTACCAAAATGCTTAAATTAATCAAATTTTCACTCATTTCATTTAAATTTTGCATCACTAAATTGACTAACCATTTTCAAATTATAGATTTTTATCAAAATATTTCATAGGATGCATGCATTTTTCATCATTTTGGTACATAAAAGACCCCACCATTACGTTGAGAATAGTCAAAAACCTATAGATCAACTATCAAAATTTAAAAATCTAAGGAAATCACCTTAGCCAATGAAGAAATTGGTTTCTATATTGTATAAAATCCATATGAGTATGCATAGTTGTAATGTTAATTTCAGCTAATTAGCTTATGTAAGCCATATATTTATTTAATTAGCTTATGGCCATTCTTAGAATATCTAAAAAAAATCACTACACTCCACATATATGCCATTTTTCAGCTAGAAGAGATAAATTTAATTTTCACAAATATGTTAAGAGAAATGTGTTACATAATAATATATGTATAATTTTTTAGTTATAATTAAAAAATTAATAATAATTAAAATATAAAATATAAAATCATAAAAAGTGTCCTTGCAATAGGTATTCGAGTTAATGTTCTATTTCCAATAGATCATGAAAAAATTATAGTGGAAATTATATTTTATAGAATAGTATTACTAAATAAAAATAATGATATAAATATTATTTAAAAGATAAAAGAAAATTATAACTTGAATCTACATAGAATATATATCTCAACTCATTAGTTCACATTATCTTTAAATTCTCGACTTTTGTCTCCTACAATTGATAAAAAAATTAAAATGCTAAAAAATATTTATTTTTTACCATCCAAATTAAGGAAAAAAATGAAACACATTATTTTGTAATCACCCATTTGTATCAAAATTATGCAATAAGAATTCCTTAATAAGTATAATATTATTCATTATAGGATCATTTGAAAATGAATCTTCATCAAAATTTTCAAACATCTCTTAGATTCTAGTTCACAAAATTTGAAGGTGCTCAATATGAGTGGTGACTATCATGGTGTCAAGGTTGAAATTACAAAAAAATAATCATAACATGTTGTAGGAGCATGCAGGTGAATGGACAATCAACACCACCAAACAAATTGTTGATTTTTCTCCACAATTTTGGTTTGGTTTTAATTTCGTTAATGTCTCTATTTTTCAATTTTGATGAACACAGTAGCTTCATATTTGACTTCATTTTAATGATGAATTGGACAATCATGAAAGGCTAAAAGGATTTTGTCAAATATTATAATTGCAAATGCATTGGTAGATACGTATATACATGTGGAAGCATGGACCAGTTTACCATCACTGATTAAATGAAATTGTGTTAGATGGCATTGCATTTCTTTGGTCAATGATCTAGAAGTAACGAAATATGATAAAATGAGGATTTTTTTTTTTGTTGGGTCGATAATCCTCTAATTTGGATGTCCAATAAATGTTTTTCCTTTTCACCTTCAAGGAAATGAATCGAACAAAAAAACAGTTGGGCCCAACAAGAAGAAATGTGAAAATGAATGGACAGGGGCATAGGTGAGAACAGGGAATCAAACCAAGCTGTCAAGGAAGCACGAAGTGAAGATTGGTGTGCGAGTAGTAGTGATTAGAAAGTGCCAAGTGAAGGAAAAAATACCAGGCTGACGATGCAGAGGTTTTGGGAAAAAGAAGTGAATTCCCAAGAAACCCATGTGAGAAGATGAAGGATATTGCGCAGTAAGAAAATGTATAGTAGAAATTGTAAATGTATGAGGCGCAACTGAGAGAGTGAGTGTGCGGCAAATAAATATTGATGCTCAATTGATTTGGGAGGGCACAACCTTGAGAGGAATAAGAAGGAAGGTGTAATAGGCGTTGAGTAGGCACCGAGGTGTAAAAGGTTTTGTGCTCTTGCAAAAGGTATGGGTATTTAAAGAAGGGTGGATCAAAATAAATAATTACATAAGAAATGATCTAGTATGGGTAAATAAATGACACCATATTAAAGGGTGAGTTTAAAATTGAAGAACAAAGGAGTGCAATCGATTTGAGCATAAAGACTTGTGGAAGAATAGATTGTAGTTTAGAATGGCTTGAGAGAGACCATTGGTTGACAAAGAGAACATTTTTTGTTTTATAAAGTTATTAAAAACTTGATTTGAGTAAATATTGTTTCTATGAAATTTAATCATTTAGATGTTTTGTCTCGGTAAATTGAGTATTGTTTTGAGTTTGGAAAGTAGAAAGTTGTGTAGTCTTGCATCAATTGGTATCAAAGCAAGTAATCTTGAGCATAGAGAGTATCCACCAAGATTTGTGTGAGTGAGTAACGGTTATGGAGAGCTCAAAAAAATTGTTGTAGGAGTTTGTGTAGTCCCAAATAGTTGAGAGTTGAAGTTGTTGATTGGAAGAGATGTCACCACGAAGAGGAAGAGCCATATTAGAGACAATGCTTGAATTGTTTAGAGACATGATAATGGATGAAATAAGAATCAACAAAAGGTTAGCTACTCGAAATACAAGAGAACTCAAGAATGAGGAAGAAATCAAAGAGGAAGAACAAGGAAGAGAAGAAGAAGAACAACAACTAGAGGATGTCAGACAAGAGAGATTTTTGAGAGCTCTCTCAAGAATAATGAAGACTAATAAGATGGATGTAGTGAATTTTTCTGAGACATTAAATCCAAAAGAGTTGATTGATTGGATTGCAGATCTGGAGGAGTACTTTGAATTGGAGAAAATTAGAGACCCACACTAGGTGAAGATAGCCCAAACAAAATTGAAAGGGCATGCTACTTTATGGTGGAAATGGTTGCAGACAGAATGAGAAATGGATGGAGATCCTTAGATAGCAAGGTGGAACCAAATGGTGACAAAATTGAAAAATAAATTCATACCTAGAGATTATGAGATGGAGCTATTTAAGAAGTTGAAAAATCTGAAGCAAAAGTAAATGAGTGTAAAGGATTACATGGAGGAATTTTACAAGCTGGCCATTCAATCTAGAAGACATGAAATTGATCGAGAGAATGTAGTTAGGTATGTGAATGGTTTACACTGTTCAACATTCAGGATGAGATGAGTATGCTGAAAATCACCACATTTGAGGAAGCTGACCAAAATGTGTTGAAGGATAAGGAGAAATTAATGAGAAGACAAACAAACAATTCTGAAATTCGAGGAATATTTACAACTAAAAAAGGGAAAGTAAGAAGCAACAAAGGAAAGCATAGTGAAGAATAATTTAAGTCCAAATGGAGTAAAGAGATGGTCCAAAACACCAAGGAAAAGGAGGCGTCAACAAGAGGATCTGGTAGCAGTAGCAGAGGGTTCCATTTAGATGTTACCAGTGTGGAGAATTTAGTCATTGTGCTTTCAAGTGTGACCATTTACAAGAGGGAAGCAAGAAGAGTGTAGCAAGGAATCACTAGGCACAAGACTATGAGGAATATAATGCATCACCTAAAGTAGCAGAGCCAGAAGAAGGTGAATCTCTCATGATGAGAAGAGTGTTGGTGAATCCAAAGACTATGGAGGAGGAACCATCCCAAAGAACAAAATTCTTTTAGACTATGTGCAAGGCTAGAGGTAAGTGCTACAAATTTATAGTTGATAGTTGTAGTATAGATAACTTAGTTTTTGAAGAAATGGTAGAAAATAAAATTTTGAAAAGAAGTAAGCATCCTAGTATATAGAAAGTCTCTTGGTTGTAGAAGGAACACAAGATGACTATGAGTGAGCAGTGTCAAGTCAATTTTTAGATTGGTTCCAACAAAGATGAGGTGGTGTGTGATGTGACACCTATGACTGCATGTCATGTGTTGCTGGGTAGGCGAAGGCAGTTTGATAGGGAGGCCATCTATGATGATAGGAAGAATGTGTATACCATTCAAAAATATGAGTAGAAGTATATGTTGAATTATTTGAAGGAGAAGGAGAAATAGGTGAAAGAATCCAACTATATTTTTTGTTGCAGTGCGGAGAAAAAATGATTCAAGGAAGAGGAACAAAGTGAGTGTAATGATTTGCAACCTATTAAGGAGAAGATTTCAAAAGGAAAGAGAAGATTGGATTCTAATTTATTGCAGTAGTGCAATAAAGGAATAAAGAGTATAAACCCAAAAGAATGTGGAGGGAATAGAGTTGGAATGATGGTAACAAGTTGTTCAAAAAATGAGATAATTTTTTATTTATTGCAATAGCACAATAAAGGAATAAAGAGTATCAATGCAAAAGAATGTGGAGGGAATAGAGGTAGAATGATGGTAAGAAGTTGTTCCAATATCGAATACAAAAGAGGCTCACTTCCAAATACAAAATTGTACTGCTTACAAAGACTCATTGTTCAAATAAGGAGGCTCACTACCTACAAAAGATTACAGAAACAAAATGGGTTAAAGCAAGAATATGAATTAATGGAGTTACACCAAAAGTGTAGATTCAGTTCATTTGATGCTTAGAGAAATTTGCATGCTAGTAGACTAGTATTCATTCTTCTTCACATTCACATAATACTCACACACCACACACACACTTTCACACTTCTATATCTCAATCTCCAAACCATCCCATATATATGATTTGTGTGTAGGCATCAATTAGGTTGGCCTAGTTCGATGCAACACATATTTACCAAAAGGCTAACTATCGGCTTCAGGCATATACAAAACTTTCTCCGAAAGTAATTCAACCATGCATCATACTATCTCATGTTGGCTAGGACCAAATATAGGTCACTCATATATCCACAACATAAATTAAACCATTAACTAATTATTCGATCGACCATGAATAGACCTAATATACAAAATGTAGCATCAAACCGCTTCCAACTCACCATTCGATCATATGAGCATATAGGATTGCATACAAACATGCTTCGAACATTCATAAACCTTTTCCTAAAATTGCAACCAACAATGATCATCAGAGGGGAAATACAGACCAAAATACCAAACCAAAACACCAAAGGATGTAAACATGTTCTTCATACTGGCTGAGAGTACTAGACCATTCTGACACCTTAATCAACATGGTGACATCAATGACAACGCAAAGACTGGTCTTATTCATTCTTCCAACAAGGCTTTCTTTTTCTCTTGCCTTTTCATTTCATCTTTACCTTTTTCTTGTTTTTTTCTTCTAGGGATGATGCAAGGCATTGAGACATTAATGTCTCCTTCACGTTGACCCAAAAGGCTTTCCTTTTCTCTTTCCTTTTCATTTCATCTTAATCTTTTTCTTTCTTTTTCCTTTAGGAGATGACATAAGGCATCGAGACACCCTATGTCTCATCCATGTTGAACCAAAAGTTTCTCTTTGTTTTTGCTCTCTTTGTGTCATTCTTCCAATTCTATATGTATTTGGGGAATGATGACAGTTATGAGAACTCTAAAAACATTGTATTAAAGAACATACTGACCCCAAATTCATAGATACCTTATGTGTTTGGTGTTTTCATTTTGTGGGCAACCCCTCTCTTTTCTTTTCTCTTGCATGACACAACCTTACTTAGAAACATATGACTTGGCATAGGCCTTTCCATGTTGGATCTCATGTCTTTCTTCTTATTTTCATTTTTCATTTTCTACTTTAAAATAATTTCTCATAGCATGGTGTTTAGAAATTCCTTTAAAGTGGGGCATACATTTACATTATTCTTTTGCAATTTTACTTTTTCATGGTTCCTAGTGCAACCTTCTTACTTCATACGATGCATTTTTTGCTTTGTGGATGACATTGGGTGTAATTTCCTTTAGGAGCATGATCTTTCAGCATATTACATTCCTCTTAGTGGGTTGATGTGACACATTGCATCCCATAAGTTATGAATCTTCTATTCTTTAATTGGTTCTCTCTTGGAGACATTAGGCACAATGCTCCCTAAGTTAAAGACCTTGCATGAACTAAGCAAGACTCCTTTGAACATTTCTTATGTTTTCATTTTTTATTTTTTATTATATGGCCACACTACATAATACGGTTTGCATGACTATGGAGCCATCTTGTTTGTTCATGAGCTCCAAGCATACACAATTTTTCTTGTCTTATGAAGCTCAAAAATCATATCATTTTTGTGTGGCACCTTATTAAAGTTATTAGGAGCTATAACTTTGGTATGGTTGAGTGGGAAGCTCAATTTGAGGCATGAATTTTGCCATAGCCACTTGCATTTGTGTGTGAGTACATACTAGCCATGAGTGTATGCGTCTCACCTTTTAGGACTTCCACTCGATGACCAACCATGAGTTTCATCACCTTAGAGTGAGTATGGATTTTTTAGGCAAACAATCTATAGATCTAATTCACATTAGGATGGACAAATGGTCAAACCTTGATCTGATTTTTTTTATTTCTTTTCCTTTTTTTTTCATCTTTGGCAATGTATGATTGGCCTTGCCACTCTTCTTTATATCATTTTCATGTGTGTTTCTTTGTGCTTATGTTGGCTTGCCATGGGATCTTGATCCTAGGGGCTTGATCATCCCTCTTGATAATTTTTTTCTCATCTTGCTAGCATTGGTAATTGGAACCCCTTTTGATGCATATTTTTCTACTTTAGTGTGAGTTTGAAGCAGGTTCATCCTCTCACTAAAGTGGAGGTTAAATGTAGTGTTGAAAAAAGGGTCCTTTGACATTTTTACACTCATTTGGGTCCTTCTTGTGGATTATGGCTTAATGTTGCATTGATTTAGTGTTGTAATGTGGTTATCACATTCACATTAGGTCTTGGGCCCTTGTGAACTAATGTATTTTAACGGTACCTTGCAAAGGTGTTGTAAAGTGTCGTAACACACTTTTCTAGGGTTTTATTAATTAACTAAGCATAATGAACACAATTTCAATCATAATTAATATTAATGTTGTCTTATTTAGAGTATTGGAAAACGTTGTGACACACTTTCACATTTCTCTAGGCTTGGTGTTAATAATTGTCCTTTTGTATGCTTTAATTGGTCCTATTTTGCATCTAAAAGCCTCATTAATTGCATCTTTTCGAGGATAATCCAAACACCAATCAGTAACCAATCATATTTTAGGTGTTCCTAGCTTGTGTGGCCCATATTTCATGTCTAGAACTCATTCACCACCTTGGTTGAACGAGTCCCACCTAGGTCTTTTTGGCCTCAATGTAGATTTGACACATTTCTAGACACTTTTCTTTTTTAGTCCCATACATTATGAGTGATGGGACTCTTTCGCCACCTTGGGAAAATGAGTCCCATGTGACCAAAATTGAAATAAATCAATTTTTTTACAAGATTTTATTCTCCTAAATCTGATGTCAGCTTGTAGTGTTGTAATTTCGAGAATTCTTGTATAATTGAGTACAAATACATGGTTCTTTCACTCATTCTCAGCTAATACTTTTGTGAGAGAATCCTTATAGAAAATTAAGTTCGCAAGAGCATTCAAGGCATTCAAGGGTAGATTATCAAGTATTCAAGATCATTCTTCAAGCATCAATCATCATGTCAAAGATTACATTCTTCATATTTTTTATTGTGCTGACAATTGAGATGTAGAGTTCATGATTCAAGCAAGCATTGCATTGAAGATCTATCAACATCAAGTAAGAGTCAAGAACCACATCCATGGATGCCATTTCAAGCATAATTAAAATACCTTATTGATGGGGTTTGGTGAGATGCAACAATACCTTTTATTCATTCATCATTCTCCCTTTGCATTTGCTTTCATTTTGAGGTTTAATTACAAACAAGGGTTTTAACCAAGGAAAACCCCTTTTCTCTAACCCCACAACATTTTCCCCTCTTCTTGTGTGTGATTTTCAGGTCTAGGTTATAGATTTATCAAGGAGAAAATTTGTTAAGTCTCTAAAGTTGTCAAACTTGTCATTTAACCTTGGAGAAGCTTGGAGAATACCTACATGTGCTATTTTGTAGATTCATATATGAAAACTAGTAAAAGGGACCAGAGTAGACCGAAAGGCACATAATCTACATCAAAATTTCTAGAAAATAAAAAGTGGAGTGATTCACCAAACTAGGCAAATCAGTTGAGTTTCTAGGAAAATGTGTAGAAACACATTTCAGCAAAAAGGGTATCCAAATCTGTAAAGATCCTCGACTGATTTGCCCAGTTTGGTCAATGAGTCCCATTCAACATAAAAAAAATATTTTTCAATGATCCAAATCTCTATTCTTCCTTCTTCAATCTCCTAGGTGTACACATTTCAATCTCATAGATTCTTATTGCATGTTACTTATCTTTCCAGGTCATTTTGCATATCTCACTATGTTTTCAAACTTCTTCTTTTCCAAATTTACATTTGGTGGTGAACCCCTCATTTGACATCATTCAATTCCATAGAATATTTTCTTTTCCAAATTTCAATCTCCTTTGCATTGAAATATCAAGGGTTTGTTCTCGAGTGAAAAGAAAAAGAGAATTGATCTCTCTTCGTTTAGGACCTGTAACGTAGAAAAATGTATCATTTTTCACGCTCATTTGGGACTTTTCTTGTGATTTTTGGCCTATTTTTACTTGGATTTAATGTTGTAATGTGGCCAAAATATTCACATTAGGTCTTGAACCCTTGTGAATCAATAATAATTCTATAGTGTCTTGCAAAGGTGTTGTGAAGTGTTGTAACACATTTTCCCAACTTTTTTAGGACCTTTCATCATAATTCACCTAAACCACCTCTTTTTACTCTTTACCAAGCCTTATTTCAAAGTGTTGTAAATAGTTGTAACTATGAATGGTGAATCTATACCTACAAAAAAATGAAAAAAAAACATAAGATTAGATCAAAATGCAAGTTAGAATCAATATTCCCCATGAAATTAGATTGAAACATCAAAATAGGAAATAAAATAAAAAACAACACAATAAAAGCTAATCAAATCCTATCTAATGAGAAAAATTTCAAACCCGTGGGGGAATTGGTGTCATTTTGATGTAGAAAATGGCCCTTTCCTAACTCCTTGATGTGATTTGATGATCTTTGATGAAGATTCTTGATTCCTTGATGCAATTTGCCAATAACTTTGATAAAACTATGAAAGTTAAATAAAAATGGATGAAGTTGCCAATGAAATTGAGTATAGTAAGCTTGCATGGATTGTGGATGATCAATTCAATAGGATAAGCCTCTATTTATAGATTTGAAGAATGGAAGATTGAAAGATTTGGATGAATTTAGGAGAAAAGACCAACCAATGAGAGAAGGCCATTTGTTCACATGTGATTGGAGGAGGAATGAGCACATTTGGATGAATATGCCCATAATTATGGTTAGGTGAAATTTTAAAATGTTGAGATGACAAGTTTAGAGGGAAGAAGAAATGGAGTTAATGCCACTTGGCTCAAGGAAAAGGATATGTAAGAGGCCTTTAATCCCTTGTTGGATGTACTCATCCCTTTTGGAGGGATTTTTCAAATTTGAAGAATATTCCCTTTTGCTATCAAGTTGAGGGAAAATAGATAAATTAATAAATCAATTAAATTGGTTTATTGGTGCAAGTTGCAAAATGTAGAGGATTCGAGTGATTAGGATTAGGATTAATCATGATTTGATTAATTTAGGTAGAAATTAGATGATTTGACAATTTTGACTTAGATTTTGGGATTTAAATAAATCAAAGTTGAGAGGAATAATGATTTTAGAGTTAATTAAATAATGATTGATTTATTTAATCGAAAGAGGGTGATGTTAGATTAAATCAAATAAAGATTAATTTATTTAATTCAAAGAGATGAATTTAGAGATTTAATTATATAAAGTGAATTATTTAATTAAAAGAGAGTATATAAGATTAATTAAATAAAATGAATTATTTAATTAATAGGAGATGATGAATTAATTAGATAAATTTGATTTATTTAATTAAGAGATGAAATATGATGATTAGAAAGAGATGATTTAGGACCAACTGATGTTAGTAAGATCATGATCGGATATGTAGGATCAATTTGTATATTTTTTTCTGTCTACATTTTTCCTCTGTTTGAAGCAATGTACTTGTTGCATTGGTTCAAAGAATAAGCTGCCAAGATCAAAATTAAAAAAAAAATGATTTTTTCAGATGCCCCACTGCTGCCCCAATGAGAAGGATTGCATTGGTATACTTCCCCCTCGAGAGATCAAGTGGAAATGTTTGATATTTCAATCAAGATCATGATAAAATGTGAGAGGACTAGTTCTATTGATCAGAGGATGAAAGATAATTCTTTAGAAAGATCAGATATTTGACGTAGACAATTTTGATGATGTATAGACAGCCATCGACCATGGGTAGCCTCATGTATATTTTGATACTGTAACACACCAATTTTGGATAGAAATGTTATTAAAGATAGAAGAATAAGAAGAAAATAATGATGACTTGAGGATCCAAAAATTCCATGAAGCACAAAGACTTTATTAGATATGATGATGATTTTCTGATCAGGAATTGGGATTTTAAAAGGGCCATTTACCTTATTTTTGATAACACATATAGGCATGATGTATCAAGGTATAAAGAACCAGGATGGCGTTGTACCTAGTGTGATGGAATTTGAATCGACAAATAGATAGGAGTATCCTTGTTCACATGTGACATACGAAAACCTTACCAGGATGTACTTTATATTTTTTAAACATCTTAAACCAAAACACAAAAAGGAATATCCTTCCAGTGTAATATTCAACAAGCTATTCAAAACACCCTCCATACATACCTAACAAAGAAAGTATTTACCAAGGTTATATTACAAGAATATCCAACAAGCACAACAGATAAAAAATAATGATCAATGCCCCATTCCTTTCTCTTTAAATTGGTTTGGTTAGACATCATCGATAGGTCATTGGAATGAGTAGAATAAGATAAATCAAATAAAAGATCAAGTGAATAAACAAACCAATGTTCTTCATACCTCTAGCCAAGGGGATGTGTTTTTCTTAGGATAAGTATCCAAACTGATTTTTCCAAAAGATAATGCCCATCATAGGAAGGATGCGTCCTAGGACATATTAGTGGATGGTGGCAAGTTGTTTTGTTTAGGATAAGTATCCAAAGTCTTTTTCCAAAAGATAATTCCCATTGTAGGAAGGATGCATCCTAATACATCTTAGTGGATGGTGGAAAGTTGTTCGGTTGTTTGAAAAGGCTATTGATATAAGGGGTATGTGCAAGATCATGATGGGCCAAAAAGTGGCGATATGTAAGTGATCTGATGGCCCATGTGGTTGAGGACTTTTTTTAATCCAAAATTGATGAAATGAAAAGGGTTTTTAAAGGAGATTCTTAGCTTTCCACCAATATAAATTATGCTTTACTTTGAATTTAATGAATAATTATTATTCATTTTCTATTTGAATTACGACTAAAGTCCTGATTGATAGGCTGATTGAAAAACATCTATAGGTTTCAAAGGGTATCACATTTTTTGAATCTAAAACATGTGTCACATTCTATGTTTCACATACTATAGGATTAAAAAAAAAAGAATTTAATTTCATGAATTTTTGACCAAGTTAAGGTTGTCAGACTTACGAATTTTTATATATTTTCAAAGTTGTAATAAAAAAATCATAATTAATTATTTACTTGGAAAAAAAATACAAGAAAATATGCATCACATCGAGACATGAATCTTCTACTTATATCTAAAATATTATCAATTTATTGTGGTTAGGGTGGTCAAACAGACACCCACTTCTTATTTTTTCCCTGAAATTTAAGTACTGCTGCATTGAAATTTTAAATTTTCACCAAATAGATTTTTTTTAAATAAAAATAAACCTAGTAGTTTAGAAACTACATTCAATTAGCAACAAATTCTATTCTTACATATTTTTGAAATAATATAGCTAACTTAAATTCAAATTTTTACGTCAGGTTGCCTAACTCTGATTTTTTTGAATTTTATTGCCACTTAAGGGCCTATTTTTTCCATAATGATCCTACACATGCCCTAAGGTCGATTGGCTTTTTTGCAAAAATGATCAAGAGTTTTATTTTGCATTTAAAAGTTTTCTCTTGTTGTTTGTTGCGGTTGTTTATGTTTGTTTTGCCAAAGGATGAAGGCAAAGATTGATTTATTATGAGTGATGATTATTGTGGGTGAAAGTGAGATGAGATGTGTTAGAACCCGAAAATTCCATTAAAATCTAAATGATTTTACACTATTTTCTACTAAAACCCTAAGGTTTTTTTCCCATTTAATCCCATTCATTTGTTATCTTTTCCATTAAAAATAATTCTTGCCATTCATATATACTATATACCTTATACTGCTACCTTTTATTCATTATCTATATCCCTTACTGCTTTACCGCGGCCTCCCCACAATGGGCTCATGGTATGGTGGTGGCAATTAACAAGCGAGCATAAAAAGCTTACCATGCCACCGCATGTAGTCTAAACATTGACCATGGTAGTGTGGTGGTGGTAAGTCAACAACGAAGCAACGGTCAAAAGAAGTCACCGTGGTACTGCGGACGGTCACTGAGTAGACTGTGGTGACTACGGTAGAAGTTTAGCAAGCAGCGGCGATAACAGTCACTGGGCGAGTGAAAAAAGGCAGGCAGAGATAGTAGTTAAGGGGTGAGCATAAAGAGCTTACCACGCCACCGCGCGCTGTCTAAACATAGACCATGGTAGCACGGTGGGCGGTAAGTTATCGGCCAAGCAGCGGTTAAGAGACCCCATTGCGATACCACAGGGGGTCATCTCACAAACTATGGTGACTCCGATGGACGGGAATAGACGATGAGGGAGTAGTTAGGGTTAGTCACCGCGAAGCTGCTAGAGGAGTAAACACTAATTGTTGGGTGATCCCACAAAGCTGGTTTATAATTTTTGAGAGGAACTGATTTATGCTGAAATCACATATTTTTAAAAAATATAATGATTTAAGCCTTTAAAATTTCCATTTTAAGGATTCCAATTGAAGAGGGTTTTATCAAACCACCTTAGATCAAACCCCCTTGTATAGAACCTCGCTAGTTTTAAACCATACCTATAAATGAGTCTCCTTTACACCTATCAAAATGGTGATAAAAAATCACTTTTGATTTAAATTTTGGGGGGTCAAATGAATTCATTTAAAATTTATTTGAAATGATTATGGTATTCCTCAAAATTATCTATCTGACAAATATAATTTTAATACGTTTTGGTTTTATTGTGTATGTATTTTTTTAGTTTTATTAAACATAGGTTTTTCACCGAAAATCAATCTCTTTGTTTTGCACATGTGGAAAAATAAAAAATTATCAAAATAAATTTTTTAAAATATTTTTGTACTGGGTATTGATGTCCTTGATCCATTAAAAAAATAAAAATTGAATTTTGATACATATAGAAAAAGTTATGTTGTATACAGTCTACCTATGTCTGAATTGCAATTGGTTTGACTTCGAAACTCTATTAAGGAAAAAATATTCAATAAAAAACTATGAGACCAAATGAAAGTGCTAGATATCATAGTTAAAAATCTAAATTCAAAAAAATTAGAATTTTATCCTTCATACAAAAAAAATTATGTTGTATACGGTGAGCGTCACTTTTTAAAAATGTTTTTTTTTGAAAAAAAAATAGTTCTCGTGGGAGATGGAAAACGAAGTGCAATCTTATTCCAAAAATTTTGAATTTTTTTTTTAAGAATCTATAGACAATATATGATAAGACTCTAGTTTTCATCATCTTCAAATTCATCACGGTTTAGCCACTATAGGTGTCTGAATGTGAAGATTTAGTTAAAAATAAAAATTTCAGTGTCCAGTTTGTCCAAAAATTGTAAAACACTATTGTGGGATCACCTCGCGGTAAGGCAGTGGGGGGGTCAGAGAAGTCAAATACCACCACACCATAGGGAGGCTAGACCTTGACCAAGGTGATGTGATAAAGATAATAAAAGCATCGGGAAATGAAATGCAAAAAAGACATAAGCTATAAAGTGCAGATATAATATAAAAGTGAAATTATAAAGAGCGATAAAGGTAAAAGGAGAAAAATTTAAAGTAGAACTATTGTAAAATATTTAATTTTCCAAAAGGAAACATAATCAAATATTTTACTTTCTGTCAGATATTTCAAATGGCTATAACAGAAAATGAAGGGTCACGACCCTTGGTATGTGATGTATAAATATTTCTGAAAATCGGTTTGAGTAGGGAGGAGATAGGAGTAGTTATAGAGTAGGAGTTGGGAATGTAAATAATGACAGATCCTTTCCTAAAATAGAATTAATGGAGATAAATGTTTGAACTGGTAATATTCTTTTGGTGTTCAGTTGTTGTGTTGTATAAACTCATATTCTTTATTTCGACTATCTCCAACTCGAAGTCTTTTAATCATTTAAATCAGCATATCAAGTATATCTCTGATTTATCAAAATGCACTCTCATTTTGTGTGATTTAATTAACTGGTGTTTGGAAGTCAGAATTAAAATCTTTTAGTAAGTCATAGTGGTTTTAAGATTTATTTTGGATTGTTGAAGTAGAACCTGATAGAGAAACAATCTAGCACTGTTTATGCAAGTCACTAATTTAGTGAAGTTTTATGCCAGCCATAGAATTTTGAAAGTGCCTAACAACTAGAGTTAAGCCAATAAGAGGAAACACATATCATTTTCTATTTTTGACTCCAATGCCCATGTGGATAGAATGCACCAATCTGCCACAACCCAAAGATTTAATTTCATATCAAACAACTTATTCAAAACCTTTGTTTTGTGTAGTAGGAGAAGGCATAGTTGTAGTGATTTTCATCTATTCACTTCCATTTTCCATTGTGAATAGATTGGTTGAGCAGGAAATACATCTTAAATCTGCAACATACACATAGGTGCACCTACCTAGGTTTTGCAGAGCTTGAAGAGAAGAAGGTACAATTGCATCAATTGGCCTTGTACGTTGGCCAAAAGCGTTGTGAGAGCTTGGCAACCTCTTGTGGTTCAAACTCGCATTTTTGAGACCCAACAAGATGGATGCACCATTTTGGGTTTTTTCAAATATTTGGATGTTTTTGGTGTTTTTAAAAAATGTTTTGTGGCTATTTCAATTTTTGGGTTTTTCAAATTTTTGGTATTTTCAAAGATTTTGACCAAGAACCTAACCTAAATACCTATCCCAGGGGTCTTGGGAGCTGATCAACAGATTAGTGTTGGCTATGTTATACACGCAGAGACCACATAGTTTGAGGGATGATCAAAGATCAACCTTGCCTACATTCAAGCTTAGAGATGACATAGTTCGATAAGATGACTCCACTGCTTTTGAATTTTTTATTTTTTGATGTTTTAGATTTTTTGAATGTTTTTGGATGTTTTTGGATCTTTTATATATTTTGGATGACTATGATATGGATATGATATCATTTCTCTATTTTGGGATTTTTGTTGAAAACCAAGCTAGGGTTGATTGATTAGATTGATGATTATAACATTGTTGAGGATACACAACAATGCAAGGATAGTGTTAAGAAACATGAGGATTAGGATGTATATCCCAAGATCATGATGGATTGATGATGATAACATTGTTGAGGATACACAACAATGCAAGGATAGTGTTAACAAACACAAGGATTGGAAAGGATATCCCACGATGATGGATTGACTGGATTTGATTGATTTGGAACAAAATTGTTTTGATGATTTCATGTGATGCTTAAGAGCAAGTCAGATGCGACTTATTTGATGTTCGATAAAAGATAAAGCTTGATAAGGAATATCCTCTTTTCAAAATATGCCATGGGCTAGTGATTTGGCTTTTGGCTCATAAGTGCTTTGACCAATTTGATTTTATTTCTACCAATGTTCGGATCACCACATAAGTTGGAAGATATAGATCAAGATTTATTCTCGAAGCAAGATATAAATATTTACCCCGAGTGTCTAGCAATGTTTGAAAGGTCATGGGTGGATTCTTGGATACATGTATGGATGGATGGATATGGTAAGCATGCAAAGGATGCCAAGGATTAGCTTGAGATAAGATAAGGGTGTTCGAATAGAGGAATGCTCATTTGGATAATTCTTGATGGCTTAAATAACATTGGATCAAATAGGATCAATGAAAATGACCCATGTCAAGATGTTCACCATAAGAAAGTGTAAAGTGTGCACCTAAATTTTTATCAAGATCAAGATAAGGTAGATAGATGGCAATGGGTTGGATAAATGGTTCATGGATGAATGGATTTATTATAGATAATATGGAGGGAATGTCGGCTTTGTTATGGATGTGATAAGATTCTTTCTCCTAAAATGGTGCACGTAGATGTTTGGTTCTACACATGATGCCTATTTTCTAGGTTTTCATCATGGTACCTGCCCAAAGTGCCACCATATTGGTTTTCACTAAAGGATGATTTTTATTTTTACTATTTTCATGATTTTTTTATTTTTTTTATTTTTTGATTTTTTGCTGAAAGATTTTAAGCTCATGTTGAACCACCTGGTGGTGTCAATGTAGATTCTTTTTTCATAATGTGTCATCAATATCTTATTTGAGGAAGCTTCTTTTCCAAGATACGTGCACTTGAAAGAAACTTTTGAGATTCCTAATCTGCTTTGTTGATACCAGAGTTAACTATGTCTTTGTGTGCACATCGCAATAGAGTACCTTTTGAATCCTTATGATAAAGGGTTGTTGCCAATACATGGTGAATTTGAAAATTAGGTATCATGCATGGAGGCGTGGATGGTGCTATGTGCTTTGGAATAGGAGATGCATTGGTTGATAGCTTGGAACCTTTGACTCTCAAAACTTGGGAAGATGATCAATGATGGGTGGATACAAAAGTGTGCATTTAATTAGGACCAACTGCTTGATATACTTTGTATGTCACTTGGGAAGCCTAATTTTTCCTTTGTGGACATATTTGATGGATACTTTTCCCTTTTTTATTTTTCCCCATAGTTTCTTTGACTAATGGAGTTTGATAGGGATAATCATTCCTTGTATTCTTTGGTATCCACTTGTATTTGATTTGTCCTTCATGCTTCACTACTTTTTCTTTGATGATTTTTTTCATGCTTTGATTCAAATCTTTATTTTGATGTCGGTCCCAATTCATGGATGGGGTGATGGGTGGGTGAAGATTCGTGATGTGGTTGGTTGTAGTATTGGCATAGGTTTCATCATAAGGATTCTTCGTGCTTCCTAGGTTGACGTTTGTTTGAGACGAAGTTGTCCCCAGTTTTATAGAGGTGCCACTAATATGTTTAGATCCCTTAATTCTTGAATAACTAAGACCTTGATACTTAGGATTGCCAATAATCTGCACCAATTCTAGGATACCCTATTCATGTAGGCCTAATCCTCTACCTTGATAATTCATCTGTTGAAATTTTTTATTTGCAATAGGATATGATTTACCTTGGAAACAAGATGCTAATCCTTCTCTACTCTATTGTGGATCTTCAAAGGTGATAACTTCTTCATTGATAAGATAGCTTTCCCTAAAAAAGGTAAGTGATCCAATTTTATAAGTGATAGGATTCTCCATGCGTGGGATAACTTTTTCATTGATATCTTTGGATTGATCTTGTGAAATATCAAATTTTAATGCTTTTTCAAGAGGTGTTGATGATTCACCATCCATATAAAATCCTTTCTCATGATTCATTTCATAAGATGTTTTTGATTCACAACTTTTGTAGGAGCCTTCTTCATGACCCATTTCTCACATGTCTCTAGATTTTTGTATATCTTGATCATGTGTACAAATGTTAAGAGTAGGAGACCCTTGTTCCTTGGTAATGATATCAAGAGTATGAGACTCTTGTTTTGAATGAAGATCATTTACATGTCCATCCAAAGAAAGCATCTCATAGGTAGATGCAGGGGTATGTGCTATATGGATATGATCATTATTTTTGAAATCTTGTATAGATAGGAGAGTGTCCATTAGATAATTATAGTATTGTGCAGATATAAATTCTTGATCTTGAATAATTTCATAATTTCTTTCAACATTCTTTGGATCAACTGCTATACATGGGTCAATTTCACGGGATGGATTGTTTACAAAGGGTTCTTGGACATCGTCATTAGGCATGGGAAGTTTCTCAATATCCTCTTTATTTTTGCGTGGATTTGGATCAAGTGTCGAGTTGAGGATCCCTTTAGTATCTCTATCCATGAGGTTAGAGGATGTCAATATGTATTGGGAAGGACCATTGCCAAACTTGGGTGATAGATGTTGATCATTCTTTGGAATATGTTCTTGAGATATGTACTCTAACTCATTAGGTGATGTAGATATATTTTCAGCATGATCATTGGTGAATGGATCTTGGATTATGTCAATAGGATTAAATAGCATCGATACATCTTGAAATAGATCTTTGTATGAGGGGTCCTGATCATGACTAAAAAATGGCTCTTGATGTATGTTGATTTGATAATTAGATGGGGTATACATATCTTCACAATGATCATTGATGGATTGATTTTGATCATTTTCCTCAGTAGTTATGGTGGAGAGGTTTTCAATATTTTCAACCATAAGATCAAATGATGTTAACATTTCTTGAATTGGATCATTGTTGGGTATCATTGGTGGGTTTTGATCATGGTTCAAAAGTGAATCTTGATATATGTTTATTTGATCATCGGAGGAGATGGAAACATCTTCAAGGTGCTCATTGATGGGTAGTTGTGATTGATCTTTGAGATGTGATGATTGATCTTTGATATGGGGTGATTGGGTTTCTTGTTGATGTTGTTGATATCCAACCTCTTGATATTGGAGATATTGTTCTTGATATGGTTGTGGAGACAACTTAATGCTTTGATTGCATGGTTCAACTAATGGAAGAGTGTATTAATTTTGGGGTGGATATGTCTCTTGGTGATATGAATAAATGAGTTATTTGAGTGTAGCAATTTTGTTTCGCAAGATTTGACGTTGACATTCTTGATATGGTTGAGTTTGTTGTTGAGCAAGCATATTTGGCATGTATAATTGTGGTGTTTGTATGGAATCATGGACGGATTGACCTTGAACAATGTTTTGATTTGTTATGATGTTTAGATTGGGAATTATTGGTTGATATTGAACAATTTTGTGATTGGGAAAGACACTGCTTGGATTTAGGTAACTTTAATTTTGCATGGAGTTACCTTGACTTGGATCAATACATGGAGTTGTCAATAGATTGTGTTGTTAGAATAAGTGGATCAATTAAAATATAAACTAACACACCAATGAGATATTAGATTGAAAGAAAACTAATTAGAAAACATAAATGCAAACTCTAATGACAACAAATTCCTCAAATTCATCCCGTTGTCCTCTATCTTGAAGGATTTGATTAAAGATGTTGGCTCTCAGTTGTGTATGCAGCAAGTTGTTGAAATGACAACTTAGGAGAATGAGATTGATTGAAAATGCATGTCCATTGCTAATGATTTAAGCTATGAAATGAACTTAAGATGCTAATGCTATGATTATTGCTATAATGTTGATATGCTGGTTCGAATGCAACTATAGTAACAATGCATGAAATCTAGGATACAATTTACTTACGAAGAGGCTGTATTTATAGATTTTTGAAGGCAAGAATCCAGGTGGCAGAGATCGACGGTTGAAATTCAAACTTGTGAAGATGAATGGTGAGAGATGAAGAGGTTGAGAGAAAGGTGGAAAGTTGAGAGGAAAGTGGAAGAATGTTTTCAACCCACAAAACCATCCTCATTCAAAAATGGAGACAAACATGGCATTTATCTTTCATTTATCAAATTTGGTTGAAGTTTGAGGATAATTGCTTAATTAAATAAATAAATTTATTTAATTTCTTGTGACATGTGCAAATAGAATTTTCCATAATTTAAATAATTAATATTTAATTATGTGGGAAGTGAAAAAGAAAGGTAATTAAATATTTTACAATATTTAATTAAGTGGGGTGAAAAAGATATTTAAATATGAGATGAAATAAAAATATTCCATTGTTTTTAATTTAAACATTCAAAATTTAGAAATGGAATGATAATTAAATAGATAAATTATAAAATTTATTTCGTTTAATTAAGAGGAAAGTAGCAATAATTAAATAAACTTATTTATTTAATTAAACTAGAAGAATTAGAAAAATGGACAATATAAATAAATAATTAAATTTATTTATATGTAGATGACTTTAGAATATTAATTAATTAATTCATATTTAATTAATTAGCAATTTGAATAATTGTGACCATTTTTAGATGTGTACATTTTTCCCCTCTTTGAAGTGATGTGTTTTACGCATTGCTTCAAATAATTTTGCCCCAGAATTTAGATATTACCGATGCTATATGCCCCCTCGAGAGATAAATCACATAATGAAAGAATGGAAATGAGGATGTTTTGAAAGGATGTTGATGATTTTCGGAGAGATTAGGCGATTTAACTCTTGAAATGGCACTTTTCCTAGTAAAAATTTGAATATTTTCACATTTTTACCCCCTTAAAAGGTGGAAAAGGTGAAAATCTTTGTCATTTGAACAATAACCTTTGGTAATTTTGAGAGCTTTGAGATAGATTTTTGCAATGCCAATCCATTATGAGCACCATAGATTCGAGCGAGCCCACCAATATCAAAGACCAACTGTGTACAAACCTCCGATAAGTCAACTTGATCCTCTTCATAAATTTTTTTTGATTGATTTTCGCGTTCTGTTTTAGCGCATACGAGTCGTAGTCTAGTGCATAGGTTAGATAAAGTCACAGATAGAAAGTAGCGCATAGATGTGAAATAGTCGCGCATAGGATGCTAGTTTAGTGCATAGCATAGAGTGGCGCATACAAAAATCATTTCTATGTAGGATGCTAGATTAGCACATAGGGTAAATTGGCGCATCCATTGCTTGTTTTAGCGCATAGACTAGAAAGAATCGCACATAGGTGGAGTCATGCATAGATTGACTGTTTTAGCACATCCATGGATTACAGTTGCGCATACATGGTTTAGCACATTAATGGCCTAGTTTAGCGCATCCATGTATTTTTATCGAATTTCAATTTCTAAAGAAAAATTGACATGTACTTGATGATTGTTGCTAGATTAGACAACTGATTAGATGTTGTTGAAGAACATCAAGGATAGATTAGCCTGATTTGATAAATTTACCTTCGTGCTTGAAGAAAAAATAGGTCTGATAAATTTGCTTTCCTGTTTGAAAGACAAATAGTAATGACGTTGAGTTGATTGACCATTAAATTCGTTTCCATGCGATATGAAAAACAAATGATAGATAGATTTTCTTTTGTGATTGAAAGACAAAAATAGATGAAAATTTTACTTGTCTTCCTGCTTGAAGAAACAAATAAGATTTTATTTAATTTGATTGAACTTTCTTTTTGTACTGATTGATTGATATATCCCTTGCAGATTGATTTGCATGATTTTTTTTGATGTTGTAAAGGAGGAATTTAACCTCCTCCATATTAGAGAGAGATTTCCTCAGACATGGGAGATGATTCCTCGACTGTCACAGGATGATTTAGAGGTTATACACTAGTATGGTTTGAGCTCACTGTTGAGGATCCCACAGTATCGGGTCAACAAGACGTTGTTGACTGCGTTAGCTGAGAGGTGGCACAGTGACCATAACACCTTTCATTTTCCCATAGGATAGATTATCGTGACACCAGAGGATGTGTATAGGATCTTGGGTATTCCTATAGTTGGTGAGCTTGTGATCTATGATCACAAGGAGATCGGGGGGACCAATGTATTAAGGCGAGTCTTCCAGGATCCTCATGTCTTCGGATATGAGCTTCCCTGAAAGGAGATGGTGGAGAGATATGCCCCGCTACCGTCAGTTTTAGCAGGTTTCATCAGTGGTTTCCTTTGTCCTGATCGTAGGGAAAAGGAACTATCAGTTGGTTGGGGTAGGATCCTAGAGGATATGCTTCTCCACCGGACTAGATATGCATGGGGATCATGTATGCTTGCCCATCTATACCACGATCTTCATCAGGTCATATACACAGATGGGAAGAGTCTCTCCTACAGAGTAACTCTTTTACAAATATTTGCATGGGAGCATTTTTCCATCACTCATTCCATTGTTCAGAGAGATCGTCCCCTTGGGTTTCCTTATGTTTATGCCTACACCAAACCCCTTCTTTAGCCGAGGCTGGGCAAGTCAAAGTATTGGTGACGCATGCTAGATGATTTGGATATAGTCATTTGGAGACTGTATCTGGATTGTGATCCATGGGAGACAGATGATATAGAGTTACCTTACTGCATGAGATTGAGATACCTGATTAGGCGAACTCCTTTTATTATTGAGTGGTTTCTGGTGATGAGGGTCTTGAGGAAGCTTGGATTAGTGCAGATGATGCCATAGGGTGTGGCACATTATGCCAGGTGATGAGAGGATGTACTAGAGTGGGGTCCAATTGTGACCATAGAGGCTGCTAGGGCAGAGTATGCAGAGTTATAGCCGGATTACTGGGCGATGCACCCAAAGGTGACTGATGCAAGGAAGATAGATGATTACGCAAATTTCTTTTACATGCATCCCTTTTTGAGGTTCACCAGCCCAGAGGAGCCTGCTCCATTATTGGGAGGACCAGTTATACAATGAGGGCGAGGGTAGCCACAGGCACAGGTAGCAGTATGGTAGCCACAGGGAGAGGCTCAGGTAGGGTTACAGGATGCAGCGGCTATGGATATTGATGAGGAGGGAGATGAGGGGAATGACTCTGGTAGCCAAGATGACAACAGTGATGAAAGTGGGGATGATGGAGGTGGTGGGGGTGGAAGACAAATATTTTTCTTTGATGTACCCTTTAGGACAAGGCCATGGACATCGAGAGTAGTGGATCAGCTGAGTACTTCGGCTCCACGGATTATTATTAGGGCTCCCTCACAGGGATAGATTGATGCTTTGCAAGAAGAGGTTTAGACTCTTTGGAGTTAGTTAGCACAGGCTTAAGGGACAATCAGTCAGTTGCAGGCACAGGTTGCACAACCTCCACCTCCTGACCCACAAGTAGCTCATCTTATGGCCGAGAGAGATAGTTTTTGGGAGAGATGTATACAGGCTGAGGGGGTAGCTGAGAGACTCCTCAGATCAGTTGAGAGCACCTCCATTAGGAAGGTTGTGGTAGAGGGTTTGGAGACTACTCGGGAGGTTGAGTATTGCAGGATGAGATACTTCGAGGCAGTACCACCTGAGAGGAGGATTGCCTTCACACAATCAAGAACTCGGTCTCGGACCCACTCACACAGCCATTCCAGGAGTGCTACCAGGAGTGTGGGTGACCTGATTAGACGAGAGATCAAAGCCTTAGGGAGTAGAGATCCTGCGAGACCTACTACCTTAGGAGATAGTAGCAGTCATGTGCACTGGCCAAATGCCCCTCAGTGATGAGCATTTTGACACATTTATTCATTGTATTTGATATATCTTTTTGAAACATTTGATATCTTTGTACTCTTGGACATTTTTTTTGATGAGATTTATGAGATGTAGTGGCGATTCGATTATGCATGTGTTATGATTGATTTATGATGTATGATTATGGATGCAATCTTTATTTCGATATGCCATGTCGTGTATGATTTTCTTGATGTATGATGATGTAATGATGAATGATTTTAATGATGTGAAAAATGATATGATGTAATGATGAATGATTTTAAATGAAAATTTATGATTATGAAGATGTAATACTTAATGAATGATATGCACATGACATGAATAATGATGTAATATGATAATAATGATAATGATGTAATGATATATGATGTAATGGAGATGAACATGATAACCTAAATGAATGATGTGAAATGAATGAAATGGATGCAACCTTATTATGAATGTATATGTGTGTGAAAAGATCTACAATAAATACGAATGCAAATGCAAATGTTAATGTTATGATATAATAATGAGATGAACGATTAAAATAATGACCATGCATATGATATGTAAATGATGATGCAAGTATGCAAAATGCAATGGTAATGATAACCTAAATGAATGTTGGTGAAATGATATGGATGATAATGGAATGGGATGTAATAAATTTCTAGTTGTACTCAATTTTTGTTTGAAAAGATATACGAGAATTTGACTAATCCCTCAAAAATCTATTTAAACAACCCCCAAAATGTAAATGAATTATGCAGTCCTAGAATGCAGTAATGAACCATTCTCCTTTTTGTCATTTCATGTTGTGCTTGATTTTCATCATTGAGACTTTTGATATGTTGAAATTTAGTACAAGCATCAAAGGGTATGTTAGCACCAATGATGACCTGAGTAATCCTTTCATGATTTTTGATATAGCAAGTTAATACAAGCATCGAGGTATAATTGAACCAATATTATCTGAGTATTATTTGCATAAACAGACAAAAGTTAACCATTTTCTTATGCAAATTCCGAAATGTCATCAATGATACGTTGTAGAGCATGTCCCATGACAAATTTGCACAATACTAATGATTAGCTTACAGATAGTAGACAAAGAAAAAAAATCACACTTCTTCCTTGTGATTCTAGTTAAGTACATCATTGAATCACTCCACGGATATGATGTTATCAAATATCAAAACAACAATTGCAACTTATTCTATTCATTTTATTTAGATTAAGATCATCCAATTTGTTTCAATTATCTGTCAAAATAGTCATGTAACCTCAGTTTAATTGGAAAATTTTGTTGTTTCTGATATTCTGATTCTTGACACATGCTACCAATTGCCTGCTAGAAAGCTCTAAGAAGTGAATTGCCCCTCCCCTAGTGACCTTGTACTTTGACTCCTGTTGTATACAACTATTGCTAAGGATAACCCTAATCATCAAGCCATGATGAGATCCTTGTTGTTTCAAGGAGATGTTGTGATGCATGATGCAAATGTGATGGATAAGCATGTATGTAATGCTGACACAGAATGAATCCCAATAGATGAGAGAGCCAACAAAATCACAAACAATGTCTGTTTGCCAGGTTTTCACCATTTGTTTTTATTGCACTTTTTCCTGATTTTATGATTTTTTTTGCTATTACCAAGACACCTGTTTGCTACATTTTCATCAAGGCAACGGTTTTTTTCTCTTTTTGATTTTTTTGATTTTTGTATTTTTTTGTATTTTTTTCTCTTTTGATTTTTTTTTCAAGACTTTTTATATTGATTTTGATATTTTCAGGCATAAAATTTCTTCAGATGAATGCTATTGGTTGGATCTTCAAATAGGTCCACTTCTGATGTTGACAATTGATATGCCCTCCATCCATATGCTGCAATGATAACGAATGGGCCCAACCAATTAGGTTTGAACTTGCCTTTCTTTTCCTGATCCTACTGATTTCGAGGGTTTTCTTTGAGAACCAAATCACCCACTCGAAAATTTTGTGGTTTGACTCTGTGATTCTAGCTGCGGGACATAACTTGTTGATATCCCTTTAAATGATTAACTGAAGTTTGATGCCATTCATCAAGCAGTTCCAACTCTTCTACCCTTGATACTCTATAGTCTTCATCATTGATTAACCCCTTTAGTGATACTCGAAGTAAGGGAATCTTGACTTCTAGTGGTAAAATAGCTTCTGCTCCATAGACCAAAGCATAGGGAGTAGCACCTGTTGGTGTGAGAATACTTGTTTTGTATGCCCATAATGCTGGATTTAATTGGACATGCCAATCACAACCTGCTTCATTCACTATTTTCTTCAAAATCTTTAGAATTGTTTTGTTTGAAGCTTCAGCTTGACCATTCCCTTGTGGATAGTAAGGTGTAGAGAACCTGTGTTGGATGTGAAATCTTTCACATAGCTCATCAACATCCTGATTTTTAAAGGGTCTTCCATTGTCTGTGATAATGGAGTTAGGAATACCATATCGACAGATGATATAGTTCAAAATGAATGAAGAGATTTCTTTGCCAGTAGCAGTTTTTAGGGGAACAACTTCAATCCATTTAGTGAAATACTCAGTGGCTGTAATGATGAATTTATGTCCATTTGAAGATGATGGGTGTATCTTGCCAACTAGATCCAATCCCCATTGAGTGAAAGGCCATGTTGTGGTGAAGGGTTATAATTCTTGAGCAGGAGCATGAATGAGATTCCCGTGAATTTGACATTTTGTGCATTTCTTCACAAAGATGAATGATTCCTTCTCCATGGTCAGCCAGTAGTAACCTAATCTCATAGGTTTCTTTGCTAAGGTTAATCCACTTGAGTGTGTCCCACAAATACCACCATGTACCTCTTGTAAGGCCTTTTTAGATTCATCGCATTTGATACGTCTAAGGAGGGTACCATCCAGACCACGCTAGTATAAGACGTCAGCAATTAAGGTGTAACGGGAGGATTGATGGATGAAATTTATTTTCTAATTCCTAGACTCCAAAGGTAAAATAGCATCCTTTAGGTAAGCGTAAATTTGGCCATACAAGGGAGAATCAGAACTGGTTAAATGGCAAATGATTTGAGTTTATAAATTGCCATAGGTGAGAGAAAACAATTGTTCCACTAGGGAATCGTACCATGTTTGATTCTTTGTCAACTAGAGTAGAGAGGCGATTGTAGCCATTGCATCTACTGCTTTATTATCAATACATGGAATCTGTATGAACTTGATATCAATAAAGTATTTCTTAAAATCATCCACCATTTTTTTGTAAGGTATCAAATTTTCATCCTTAGTGTGGTATTCATCATTGATTTGATTTATAAAAAGTTGTGAATCACCAAAAACTTGAAGTTATGTGATTTTCTAGTCTACTACAATTCTCATGCCAATTACTAATGCCTCATACTCAGCTATGTTGTTTGTGCAAGGAAACATTAGCCGATAAGATTTTGGAATTGTATGTCCTTGATGTGTAATAAAAAGAATCCCTGCTCCTGAACCATGTTGAGTGTAGGAACAATCAAAGTAGAGTGCCCATGACTACTTGATAACTACTGTGAATACATCAGCATCAGGAAAATCAATATTTATTGGGTGTTCTACTGGTATTGGCGCTTTTGCTAACTGATCCACAATTACATGTCCCTTGATAGCTTTCCAATCCACATAATGAATATCAAATTCACTTAAAATCATAACCCATTTAGCAAACCTACCAGTTAAGGTTGCCTTACTCAAAAGATATTTGAGTGGGTCAATCTTAGCCACAAGCTTTACTATATGAGTTAGCATGTAGTGTCGTAACTTTTGAGAAGTGAACACCACTGCTAAGCAATCCTTTTCAATGAATGTGTAATTTAGCTCATGGCTTGCCAAGGTTTGATTGATATAATAAATTGCTCGCTCCTTTCCTGAGTTATCTTCTTGTGCCAATAATGCTCCTAAAGACACTTTCATGGAAGAAATATACAATAAAAGAGGGGCACCTTGCACTGGTGGAATTAATACTGGTGGATTCATTAAATACTACTTTATCTAATCAAACACTGCTTCAGATTTTTCCTCCCATTTAAATGGAACATTCTTATGTAAGAGATGTGTAAATGGTAAAGTTTTATCTGGTAGTTGAGCAATGAATCTTCAAATGGATTGTAACCATCCCTACAAAGAGCGTAGTTGACTAATATTCCCTGGTGGTGGAATATCAAGAATTGCTTGTACCTTAGCCATATCTACTTCAATTCCCTTTTTTGATACAATGTAACCTAGCAACTTTCCAGATTTCACTCCAAAGACACATTTCTTTGGATTAAGTCTCAGTTTGAATTGTTCCATTATTTTGAAAATTTTAGATAAGATATCTATGTGTCCTACTCTAGTGTTAGACTTGGCAAGGAGATCATCAACATAATCCTCCATGAATGTATGCATCATATCATGAAAAATCGTTGTCATTGCACGTTGGTATGTAGCTCCTGCATTTTTCAACCCATTACATTACTGAGTACATTACATGTCCACCAGTCAAATCAACAATCATGTCTATGTTTGGCAAGGGGAAGTCATCTTTAGTACATGCCTTGTTCAAATCCCTGAAATCTGTACAAATTCTACTCCTTCCATCTAGCTTTGAAATGGGTACTATATTGGAGATCCATTCCACATAGTCAATAGACCAAATGAATCTAACATCTAAAAGCTTCTTTAATTCCTCTTTAACCAATAATGTAACATGTGGATGCATTTTTCTGAGTTTCTGTTTTACAAGTTTTGCCCTTGACATGATAGATAGATGATGCATGATGAGATTTGGATCTAATCCAGGCATATCTGCATAGGACCATGAAAGAATTGATTTGATTATTCTTGAGAAATTCTATGAATCCTGGTGTTTCGTCTTCTATTAGAGATGCGACCAATTGCAAGACTTTGGTTTTCTCTGTAGTACCTATGTTGAGTGCCTCGGTTGGTTCTATTAGAATGGAAGACCTTTCCTGGTAATGCTCTGAAAGAGTGTTAAGTTTCCCATCCTCTAGTGCCTTTGGAAGGTTTTCACCATTGGATACGCTTTTTATTTTTCTTTTTTCTTGATCTAATATTGTCTTTGTTAGGTTTTCACCATTAGATCTTTCTTTTTTGTTATTTATTTCATAGCTGAGAAACTAGGCACTTTCCTATTGAAAACTCCGATCCTGTGATTCCCTGGTGGAACTTGTTTCTGGTTGGGATGAACAAAGAAAGTTTATGATGGTTTCATCATTAGGAAAATTTGGGACATCAATGGGTGCGATTTGTTCCCAATCAATGAGTTCAGGATAGACCAAAGGAAATGGATCATTAGGATGAGTAAGGTCAGTAGCTGTTAGAGTCATGATGCTATTGTTAACATCATTATGAGAGAGGTCTAGGATGGTATCCTCCTATGGATGATCTATCTCACTTTGAATCGAATCGGTCTCACTTGAGTCATGATCGCTTTGTACAATGTAATCAAGCGGACGCCTTGAGCTTTCCCCTTGTAAGAATGCAGGTGTGAATTTGTGTATAACATCCACCCTTTTCTCAGAGATGAATGCATCATTAGAGAAGTCTTTCCATTCATATTCATTGGAGTCAGTGTCAGAATTGTTTCAGCTAACTCTTCTTTAGAAATTCTTTGTACTACTTCCTACTTTGTATCTTCACCATATCCTAACCTAGTCTTATCCTTTGGGTGCATTGTTTTCAATTGGATAGGTTCAACAATACCCTCTTTTCTTTTACCTATAGGGCCATTTCCTTCATAACCCATTTGCTGCATGATCACATAACCTTTTCCATTTTGTTTTGTGGGTAACTTGATATGTTGTACCGATTCTTCTTCATCTTTATAGATCCAATCAAGAATATCTCTATCTTCCATTTCATTTCATTTGATAAACACTCCATTAAACTTAGTGATGGGAACTGAAGCTGAGGCTAAAGCTATCATAGCCTATTGTATGGATGTTGATGGTTGACCATGGGATCTAGAGATATGGGTAATTTAGAGAGTGATAAATAATATTCTCCCACTCCATTATCTTTCAATTTTATCTTGGCGCCAAAATTACCTATCATTTCTCGTGCTTGTTCATATATACTTGGAGGTAGAGATGGAAAAGGCTTCTCTATTATGTGGGACGAGTGTGTCCTGAGTTGCTCTTAGATTAGAGAAAGTTTGATTGCTAATGTGATGAGCATGTATTGTTACTTCCTATCCATCATAAGGAAACTTCAAGCATTGATGATAAGTAGATGGAATAGCTTGCATGTCATGGATCCATGGATGACCCAAGAGTATGTTATAAGTTAGATCCTAATCTAGAACCTGACAAAAGGTATTCTTCACAATAGGTCCCACTCTAATTGGTAACATGATAACACCTTTGTAAGTTCTTTCCTCATCATCATATGCCTTGAGTGTAATCTTTCTTTGTGGATCTATAGATTCTTCTGAATATCCCAAAACTAACACCAATTTAAAGTACAAATGTTTAATCCGGCTCCCCCATCTATTAGGACACCTCTAATACGAGCTTTGTGAACCATGACCTCTAAGTAGAGTGATTAATTATGTGGATGGGTTATGGATGAGTCATCATTTTGAGTAAAGGATAAACATGTAGATGAGGACAAGTGTCCCACCATGGCTTGAAATTTATTGATATCTAGATCAAGGGATATAGTTGTATCAACAAGTGCCTTTTCCAGAATGTCCTTATGTGTAGGTGACAATTTTAAGAGCTCCAAGATAGAAATTTGGGCTGATGTTTTTCATAGTTGATCAACCAAATTGTATTGACTTGGAGGGGAAACTGTTGCTTTAGATGATCTTCCTTTTACAATTATTTTGGCTTGTCCCCTTGTCGTAGCATTGACCTCTCAATATTCTTGCTTACCTTTGATTCAGATAGCATTGATTTGTTAATCGTCAGTATAAATATGATTGATAATGGTGTCATGGACATAATTAACATTCTTTCCTTTGTCACCCAAAGATTCCCCTTTTTGATAATTGGGAGAGGATCCTTGAATGCCTAATGCTCATTATTGGCATTATGTCCCTCAACCGTAATGGTATGGTTATCAATCAAATCTTGAACGATATTCTTTAACCCTTGGCAATTTTTTGTCTTATGACATTTACAGCTATGATAATCACAAAAGTGTGAGTCATTCCATGATGGTGGTTTAACTCAAGGCTCATAGTCTCTTTGTGGTGGAAATGTAATAGCGTTTTGATTCAATATTTCTTTGAGAATAGATTCCAAAGATTGGCCCAAGGGAGTAAAACTCCGTCGATTCGAAAAATATGAAGTTTTGGGCACATTTGAATTTTGATTATTGCCAAAATTATTTCCACGATTATTAGTCACATTACCTTGATTGGAAACATTGCGTTGGGTGCTAGAGTTTCCAGCATTATTGCTACATTGAACACCTAATACATTAAGAATGGTAGGCTTCACATTTACATTGTTAGCATGTACTACCCCATCATTCACAACATTTTTATTTTGAGTCCAAAATCGTGACTTGTCATTGTTGTTACTATGGTTGTTGTTGTTGTTGTTGTACAAATTTGAACCCTCTTTATCAATTTTCAGAACCCCACTCTTGACCAAAGCACCTTCAATGGTAATCACGTTTTCAATCAATTTTTTAGATGATTGAGGATAGTGAAGGTTTAGTGTGTAACTCATTTCTTGATACAGACTATCGATAAAGATCTTCATCTTTTCTGTTTCAGGAACAGGGCGAGAGTATCTGGCAAACACCCTCCTCCATCTTTGCAAAAATGTAGTGAAAGATTCCCCTACTTTTTGTTTCACCTTACAAAGATCAAGCATGGTTATTTAATGTTGGATGTTGTAGGAGTATTGTGATATAAATTTGTTTATTAACTCCTCTAAGGTTTTGATGGGGGGAGTGATCTTTGAAAGCCACTCCATGGATTGTCCACCTAGACTTCGTAGAAACAATTTCATTAAGTAGGTATCTTCATGAGCGAATTCTAAACTCATATTTTGGAAATCCCTCACATGTTCAATGGGGTCAGTTTTCCCATTATACCTATCAAATTTAGGGATTTCACAATGTTTTGGAAAATGAATCATTTGAAGACTCCTATCAAATGGATAAGGACATATGTCATCCAAAACATAGTTCTTTGTTGCACCCCCTTGCATTTCTTTTATTTTCCCTTGTAATTCTTTTATCTGTTGAGTAAGGGCACTAAAATCATTAGGACGATTTTGAAGATTCTCTTTAATCCCTTTTGTATCAAAATTGGTAGGTGTTAGCTCCTTGTTTAGCTAATGAAAGGAAATATCTTTCATTGTTTCATTCTAAAATCCTTCCCATTAAAGTATGGAATTGAGGATCCTACTCTGCTTCTTGGAGCTTTTCTTCTGTTATCTCTTCAATATTTTCAAAATTATGAAAGGGGTTCTCTTCCCTCTCACTATTATCACCCATTTTACTTACTGTACTTTCTCTTTTGTCTTTTCCTATGTGCTTTCGAGATCTCAAGACACAAGCATAAGCTTTGCCCAATTTCTACTAACTTTGATCAAAAGAATGAAATAGTGCAATTTTGATGGATGTGAAAGTCAGGATCAGGATAGAATGAAGATTCTATGACTTAAAACATTTTTAATCTTTAGCTCGTGATTCCCTGATTGAAAGGATGAAAATCTTGTTTGCGGGAATTAAACAAAAGATGAAAAATAATGATGATTTTTCACTTTATGAGGGTTTGATCGTAGCTTTGTAAAAAGATGGATTGTGATAAATGCCTAATGTGCTTAAGTTCTCTATTGCAGAATTTGATTGGGATGAGTAGCATACGTAATTGCAAGTTGGGGAATATTAGAAGAACGAATACGCTGACTGTGGTTGTGCCTTTGAAAAAGGGCTCTTCTTTGAAAGAAGGCTCATGAGTTTAAAGGTTCTACAACATAATCGTCAGTGAAACCTCTAACATAGTGATATCAGTGAATAAAGGTACTGTGTTCAAGCAAGACCTTTCAAATTTGGTATAGAAATTTCCTTTTCTTCAATAAATTCTTATAATCGAGAGATTTCTTTGGCTTTCTAATCTTCCTTTCTAGAGACTTCTTAGCAAATGTTGTAGACTTCCAAACTTTGAGCATGGAAAAGACTAGACTGAGATGACTGATTTTTGAATGTCAAAAAAATTACCTAGGTTCAGAAAACACATGCACTGAAATAGAGCATGAATGCACCAAAACAGACTACCTATGCACCAAAACAGAGCATAGATGCGTCGAAATAGAGCAAAAATACACTGAAACATGACACATATGCACCAAAACATAGCAGTGATGCACCGAAATAGAGCAGTGATGCATCCAAATAGAGAAGCGATGCGCTGAAACATAGCACAGATGTGCTGGAACAGAGCACAAATGTGTCGAAATAGAGCATAGATGCACTAAAATATCCGTTTAAAATTCTGAGACAGACATGTTTGGACAGTTTGATATTTTTGGATGATCTTAATCTGATTTAAATGTAAAAAACATAGCATACAATAGCAGACATTTGTTGTGTTAATTCTAAAAGCTAAACAAAGAGTGTATGTTCTTGAGATTTTTATAGGTATTGAACAAGATAAGCACTTCAATTAGACTCACTCTTAGTTTGTCAAATAGGTCATCATAGCATCCATAGCCCACATCTTAAAATTGCATCAACTCACACAGCCGTGTCACCCCCTAGAGGGCACCTGTATTTTTGTCTTTTCCAGGTGTGCACTCAAGGTGACGGAAGTTGATACCGAATCCACGACAATTATATGGTGAGTGTCTTGGGGGAAGATTCTTCCCTCCCCTTGCAATGTATTTGAAATGATGTTTGGATACTGACACGGTTGGCTTTCTACACTATGGTTCGTAGTAAAGGTTTATGTTCGACATGGCAATAGATAAACTCCCTCAAGAGACCTCCCAATATTTAGAACAAAGATTTTGGGGATGGTTATCTTGCTCACTTCCGTTGAATATGGGTTTCCAAAAATTCACTTTTGATTATAGTGGGTCGGAAAACTTGGCTTTGGTTGTTCCCACTAAGGTTGTTCCCGTAGGGTGAGTACTTTTTCCCACTACGACGGGCATATACCTATTACCCCAGAATCACAACAAACAAGTGGTTGAGTTTTAAATCCAAATTGACAATTTTCTATGCTAAGTGAAGATTTTGCTTCACAACCAACATTGGATTCATTTTAACCAGCACAAAATGAAATTTGGTGACTATCCTAGGATTGATAAATTTCATATTTTAAATTTCTATCCTAGGGTTGGTAAATTCCAGATTTTAAATTTCTATCCTAAGGTTGCTTCATTTTATTTAAAAATTGAAGTGAAAAATTTTTGTCCACGGATGGCGTTAGAATCAAAATTTATTTTTACAAACCACCTGTATGCCCTAAGACATGCCCCCCCAATGCGCCAAAATAGTTGCTAAATGCGCTAAAAGATCAATCTGGTATGCATGAAAATAGGTCATCTATGCACCGAAACAATCCATGGATGCGCTGAAACAGTTCGTCTATGGGCCAAAAAAAAACTCGTATGCGCCAAAGCGCAACTCCAGTCCATCACTTGTCAGAAAATTTTGCAATAAAAAATATTAAAACTGAGGGATACCCCACAGTGGGTGCCAAAAATGTGTTGTTAGAATAAGTGGATCAATTAAAATGTAAACTAACACACCAATGAGACATTAGATTGAAAGAAAACTAATTAGAAAACATAAATGTAAACTCTAATGATAGTAGCTTCTTCAAATTCGTCCCATTGTCCTCTATCTCCAACGATTTGATTAAAGATGTTGGCTCTCAGTTGTGTATGTAGCATCTTGTTGAAATGACAACTTAGGAGAATGAGATTGATTGAAAATGCATGTCCATTGCTAATGATTTAAGCTATGAAATGAACTTAAGATGCTAATGTTGTGATTATTGCTATAATGCTGATATGTTGGTTCGAATGCAACTATAGTAACAATGCATGAAATCTACTTACAAAGAGGTTGTATTTATAGATTTTCGAAGGCACGAATCCAGTTGGCAGAGATCGACAGTTGAAATTCAAACTTGTGAAGATGGTGAGAGATGAAGAGGTTGAGAGAAAGGTGGAAAGTTGAGAGAAAAGTGGAAGAATGTTTTCAACCCACAAAACCATCCTCATTCAAAAATGGAGACAAACATGGCATTTATCTTTCATTTATCAAATTTGGTTGAAGTTTGAGGATAATTGCTCAATTAAATAAATAAATTTATATAATTTCTTGTGACATGTGCAAATAGAAGTTTCCATAATTTAAATAATTAATATTTAATTATGTGGGAAGTGAAAAAGAAAGGTAATTAAATATTTTACAATATTTAATTAAGTGGGGTGAAAAAGATATTTAAATATGAGATGAAATCAGAATATTCCATTGTTTTGAATTTAAACATTCAAACTTTAGAAACAAAATGATAATTAAATAAATAAATTATAAAATTTATTTAGTTTAATTAAGAGGAAAGCAGCAATAATTAAATAAACTTATTTATTTAATTAAATTAGAAGAATTAGATAAATGAACAATATAAATAAATAATTAAATTCTTTATATTTAGATGACTTTAGAATATTAATTAAATAATTCATATTTAATTAATTAGCAGTTTGAATAACCATGACGATTTTTAGATGTGTACACATGTTGCCTGGATTTTGAACAAAATTGATGGGATTTGCTGACATATCCATCCCAAAGTTTACCAAGTATGGATTTGATATGTTTAAGTTTGGTAGGCTTGCACTTGGTATATTCACATTTGGCATGTATGGATTTGGTGGTATAATGTTGTTTGGAAGACTCATGCCTTAATTGGTTGGTTGATAGATTTGTAAGTTTGGGATTTCATTTAAATGTACAATAGGAAAAGGTGTTCCAAAATTCAAATTGGGAAAACTCACATTTGTTGTATCATTGAAGTTTGTAAGAGATAATGATGCCATGTATGGGTTGTATATTTATGTGAGTTTTGGTAATTAATTGGCATTGTAGGGCTTGACTAATTTGGTTGAATTGGATTACTCATGATGTATGGAGCAGGATTATATTCCATGTTCTTCTTGTGTTTTGACCTTGTTGCAAAAGTGAACCTCTAAGGTGTTTAGGATTAACTTGTTCAAAGAGGTGCTAATTTAACTAGAGGTATGAGAAAGGATGCATCCTCACACTCCTAACTAAACAAGGTGATTTTGATTTGGTTTAACAATGTACCCAAGTCTAGATAATGATGTTTCAAAAGATCCAAAAAAAATTTGGTGGGATGGGATGATAAATGTTTGGGATGGATAACGTGTTTGATTTTATCCTAGATGAACCTAAGAGGAATTTGTTTACTAGACCAAGGTAGTGAGGAACATGCTTTTCTCTAAGAGTAGTTCAAACCAAAAGACCAATGTTCGCACGGAAAACCATATGACCAAAATATACCAAACACATGTGTGGGGTCTAATTTTATTTTGTATTTTCTTAATGAGTTGAGTATGTGTAGAATCATCATGGAAAAAATAGGCCCTTAAGTGGCAATAAAATTCAAAAAAATTAGAGTTAGGCAACTTGACATAAAAATTTGAATAAGTTATCTATATTATTTCAAAAATATGTAAGAATAGAATCTGTAGCAAATTGAATGTAGTTTCTAAACTACTAGGTTTATTTAAAATAAAATAAAATTTATTTGGTAAAAATTTGAAATTTTAGCAGAGCAGCACTTAAATTTCAACGAAAAAATAAGTAGGTGTCTGTCTGACCACCCTAACCACAATAAAATGATAATATTTTTTTTTATAATATTTTAGATATAAGTAGAGGACTCATGTCCCGATGTGATGCATATTTGTTTGTAATTTTTTTCGAAGTAAATAATTAATTATTTTTTTTATTAAAACTTTTTTAAAATATAAAAACTCGTACGTCTAACCACCTTAACTTAGTCAAAACTTCATGAAATTCAATTCATTTTTTTTTAATCCTATAGTATGCAAAACATAGAATGTGGCGCATGTTTTGGACTCAAAAAAAGTGATACTGTTTGAAAGCTATAGTTTTTTTTCAATCAGCCTATCAATTAGGACTTTAGTCGTAATTCAAATAGAAAATGAATAATAATTATTTTATTAAATTCAAATTAGAGGATAATTTATATTGGTGGAATGCTGAGAATGTTCTTTAAAAACCCTTTTCGTTTCATCAATTTTGGGTGAAAAAAAATTCATCAGCCACATGGGCCATCATATCACTTACATATCGCCACTTTTTGGCCCATCATGATCTTGCACATACCCAATTATTTTTACCACATCAACACTTTCTTGTTTAGGTTTTCAAACTGAATATCTATGTCAAGTAATTTCTTTTCATCCCACAAGGTTCATTTTGTGAAAATCAAGAGAATCAAGGCAATAGCTTCCTATGTTGACTTTGGGAGAAAAAAATTGAGATATATGAATGTTTAGAAGCCATCTAGAGATAAGAACCCCTAGGGATAAGTAGTAACACTCAGACCTTTTCAAAGGTATTTGTTCTTCCCAAAGGGTATAAATTTTTTATGATTTGTTGAATGTTTGTTTTCCACTGTTTTAGATTTCAAGCAAAGTGTTTTGATTTCAAAACAATGCACAACCCTAGGATAAGATGAGGCAATATTTGTTGAGTTCCCACTTGGATAAATATAGCTATGCTTACTCATAGTGGATTATTAGATGCTTGATCACACAGGATCCGTCTTATAGTGCACTCACTTGTTAGGTTATCCAAGCATTAGTACCCATGAAACTCCCATGACATACTTCTCATCTGTACCAAGAGCCATAAAAATGTGGGACGGCTTTAGAAAAATTGTTCTTGCATCAACAAATAGATAAGGTTTTTTGGATTTTACATGATTTTGGCTCTTATCAAGGCACCCGTTCAGAAAGCCATGTGAGAGGAAAGATCAAATCATATTAAGAGTATCACCTACTTGTCCATAGGAGTTCCTGTAATGATGATATTTCTTCAACATTCAAATTTATATACCGGTTGGGAGAAGCTTTGTGTTTAGCTCGTTACCAGCTGGGTTATTCCCTTAAGTGATTACTTTTCCCCACCAAGCAGGCCCTCTATGGATAAAAAAGTGAGCAAGTACATTCATAGTTCGATTGATCTTTGTTGAGAAACAAAGAGAGAACACTCACTATGTACTCCACTCACAATCATAATATTTTTTTCAATTTTAGAAACCCAAATTGAAATGTGGAGGTAATCACTTATACAACATAATGTCACTAGAATGCTTTTGATTCTCAATATCACTGTGAAGCATGAGAGAAGTGCATACACATTCGAATGGCACAATTTGCAAAAAATATTAAAAAAAAATGAAAGAACAAATTCATTTTAAGCCTCAAAGCAATGATGAGTTAATTTTAGAGCACCTAAATCCAAGTGTGAAGTTGTTTTTTCAGTGTTAACCCAAAATCAAAGTCTAGTATGTTTCTAAGGTTCAATTTTAATCCAATTTGAAAATGTCAAATCAATAGTTAATTTTAAACCCCAAAAATAAGTGAGTTGGCCTAAAATAGAAAACGAGAGCAGAAAATGGAAGCCCTAGATTATAACAACAAGCATTAAAAAATAATTTTTCAAGTCTTAATTTCAATGTTCGATTTTATTCAACTCAATTTTTCTCCAAAGATTGTTTTTTATGCTTCAATGTTGCATGTTCTTTGCATAAACAAAATCGCTCCTCCTTCCTATAAGAACAAAAAACAATCATGTGAGGATCAAATTATTTAATTAAATTTGTCTCAAACAATAGAATGATCTCAATTGAAAAGATGAATGATTTAGATGATCAAGATATTAAAAGAAGCATCAATACATGGATCTTGGAATTATTTAATCTGACTATATGATTCTGCAATAAGAAAGACAAATATTAGCACTGACTTTTAACAATATCTATAATCCTCTAGCTAGCATGAATTATACGACTTTTATATGTCGATGTCATCCTTGGTTTCTACAAGGCTTTCCCCTTGCAAGAAATAAATATGTCTTGACTGTACCAAGCCGATTATGATCCTTTCAACTAAGCTATGGTTGTGAGTAGCCTTACCGAATCCCTTCCTCACACTGCCTGGTAATAGACACCTTGATGAAGATAAACTAACAGAATTTGAAAAGTGGAGTTCCTCCTGTACATATGACTCTAGACCACAAGTATATCTCTTGATGGTGTGCATGGGACATTAGAAAATGATAGTATTTTTTTTTTTAAATCTAGGTGCCAAAAAAAATAAACCTACCTACTTTCGTGCATGCTTTATGTCGATGGTGCAGTAAGAAATTGATGCTCTATTGATGATGTTTTGTACATGATTATGTCAATTGTTTTACTCACTGATTAGGCAGAGGTTATAGTGCTGGTCAAAGCATGTCAATAGTTATGTTTGGAATTTAGGCACATAAACATGGAACAAAGCCATAGAATGAGCTGTCATACAAAAAGAAAAAGAAAACACATTTCATACGCATTAGATGACAAGATGTTTATGTAGAGGCTTTTGCAGTAGTCATTTCCCAAGAAGGATCACGCGCCAGCTAAAGATCTTCGATGTGCCCAACAGAGAGGTAAGACATGCTCACTTCAACCTTCATGTAATGTATTATGGCGAGGGTGGAAAGGACTAGGCTAGTCTTGACATGATACTTTTATCAATGTTTCTTATGTCTTCCGATCTAGCATGCATTTATCCCCACAACTAAAAGAGCTTTATTCGGTGGTTTCTATCCATGAATTATCTTATACCAAAAGAAATTTATACGATAGTGGCTATATTTATTTATTCAATGTGTGGTCTTTGAGAATACGTAGCGATACCGTAGAAACTGTACCAGCGTTGAATGAAGTCATATGAAGAAAACAAGAGAAAATGATGCCACCGTCAAACTCATCTAGCACTATCATTCAAGGTGCTAGGCTTGGACAGCCAACCTAGTATTTGAACCTTTTCCCAAGTCGATCATATAGTACACATATGTTGTTTATGGCAATGTACACAAAGCTACTTAACCATACACTATTTGTTGTTTATACCAGTGAAGATCTTATGCAAATCGTAGGACAATACCTTGAAATTCATAAACAATTATTTTGAGACAACAATATCTCATGTGTGTATTAACTATGCATTTATGTCTCTGCACCCAATGCATTAACTTTACCTTCCAATCCAATGCTTGAATCGAGATGAAATAAACATTCCCTTGAATGCATATTGCTTGAGCACCTGAAAGTATTAATGTGTATCAAATCACTTGGTCCATTGGACAGTTAAACATCATGTAGTTAGACCGAATACATCCTGCATCTAGCTAGATAATATAGCTGCCAAAACATAATGTTGAAACTTCAATTCTGCCATCAAATTCCTTTGTGGATTTTTGAAAGGCTTTAGAAACTTTTAAGAAAATGCTATTAGCAGGTGTAAAGCCAAATTATCAAACCTTTGCCAACATCCTTCTATGCGTTGAATCAGAGTTGGTATTGTATATGAACCCATAAATATTATGGGTTACACTAGAATCCATTCGCAAGCCAACCTCAACTAGACTCCACGACACAATTTCACTATGGCGAAAGGGATTGGGGTGTTGCTGAACTACTCCTTAGTTTTGGCTTGGTGAGAACCACTCCCTATTCTAGCTTGGTTGCAGAACTTCTCCTCAATTTTAGCTTAGGATCGAAACTAGCCTAGTTATTACTAGACATCTCCCTAAGGGTCTAGCTTGGTGTGCCCCATTTCTGGTGTGACTTGGTGCATTCCTTTTTAGGCGAGTCTTATTGTAGCACATTCCCTCCTACTATTTCACAAACTAAGTAAACTATGCCAAAATTAGCTTGGCAAATAAAGGAAATAGGTCATTTTCCAAATTCAAGACTTATCTAAATGCTAAAGAAATAGTTTTCTTTAGTAGCGTAGGATAAAAAAAAACTCATTTGTATGTCTTTCATTAATCTAGTTTGATTTCCCCAAAAAAAAATTTAAAGGGTTGCAATTCTTCTAAAGACAATTTTTTTTTTGTAACCACTTGATCAAGATAAGCACACTCGTTTATTATTCAGTAAATTCATTTTCTTTCCTTTGATATTCAATTAAATGAAGAACATTAGGAATTTAATTAAATAACTTTGATTTATTTAATTAAATGGAGAACATTAGATGTTTAATTAAATAAATTTGGTTTATTTAATTAAATGAAGAACATTAGATGCATGATGTCGATTTGCATGTCTACAATCTGGAATGCTAACATTTCCATTTTGGTATTCCTCTCTCCTTTTAGGTGATAACCCTAGAAGTGTTAGAGAACCCTAGGCGATACCAAAATCTATCTTACAGTTCCAAAACCCTAGAAGCCAAAGAAGGAGGTCACTATTTTCTTCATTTAAACATCACCATATTAGAACGTTCTATTGCATTGAGCTTTGCATCATGGTTCATTATACATCACATTGCATAACATTACATTCCATATCACATGGCATCTTTACATCATGATTCATTATATCACATTGTATTACAGTTCGCATCACATTGTATTCCATACATATTGCATCACATTAATGACATCACATTTTGCACTCATATTAAATGTTTTCAATCATGATATTTTGTATCATCATACAAGCATTTCATTACATTACAATTAATTTCATCAGAATATTACATGACATTTGTAACATTAAGTCATTTCTATTGCATTCACCATCCATACATATAATAATAATAATAATAAACATCCATAATCATAAGTACATCACATTGCATCTATCAAACTAGGTCATCTACACTGCATTTACCATCCATACATCTTATAAAAGTCATAAAAATTCATAACATTATCATAAATGCATGCTCATAAATCATATTAAACCATCATCATATAGAATACATCAATAAACATCATAAGTGTAGCATAAACATCCATATCCACAAGAATGTCATCATCACAAATATAAATGCATAATCACATAACAATGCATACCATCAATCACATCCAAAATCATATCATATATATCGTTCAAAAAATAAGTTCCATGGGTACAATGTCAAGATGTGTCATATCCAATAAAATTGGAGCTCATAGGCTCGATAATTAAAATATCAATGTCCATATAACAACATAAATCAAATGGAGGTCCTAGCTTGAGCTGTCGTACTCTCCTATCTATAGGACATCCTTGTCCTCTCGGCATAGTGACTCCCTAGACCTATGCTCTATAGAAGGAGTCATATCATATGGGGTGACCTACCTGGCATTTGAAGTCTCACCCTCTAACCTACTATGAGACCCCCTACTATGTGTCCTACTCAAAGACCTACTATGTGAACCACTCTCAATCTTTGAAAATGAGGGATCCCTCCTCTCGAGTGATACCACTCTCTCATATAGATCTCTATAATACTACATGGCCCTACTGTCCCAAGCACACTCCCTCACAACATCAATGATAGATCCACTACATGTAGGCATAAAATCAATCATTCGTTGATCCATCTACTACTGGCTAATAAATTCTAGGTCCGTCTTCACCTAGAATGAATCCCTCTCGGCCTTAAGGTCATCCAACTTAGTGGTCACAGTCCTCAACTCTACCTCTAATTCTTGCACTTGAGCCTGTAATGTGCTACTCTCTAACCTCAGGATAGTCCTCCTCCATATTTGCCTCCCCCTATTCATGCTCCTCTGACTACTCCTTTCCCACCTCTCCCCTACCTCAACCTTCATAGCCTCTAGTTTTGCCACGTTTAGTTGTGCTACCTCCTAAACAACCACCTCTGCTGCCATTCTCACTTTAGGTTCGTTATCCTCCATCTCCACCTGCTCTCTGATAGGTGGTAACTACCTTGCTAGCTACCATCCCCCATCCCTCCTCATCCTACTCTTATTGCCTACTCCCCTTCCTCCTTTCCCATATCCTCCATAATCCCCCTATCCTCCTCCATCCCCTTGTCCTCCATATCCTTGACCTCCAACCCTTCGACCCCTATTAGCTCGCTGGCCTCTTGGCACCCTGCCTCTGCACTCTACTAGAGATGGTTGTTGTGGATCTATAAGTGGAATAGGTTTGTGTATCAACCACCAAGAATCATACTCTTGTGTCTTCCCTGCATCAGCATCCCCTCCTCTCCACTCCCAATCCATTGTCTGCATAGCATTGATCTCTTCCTCTACGATGGTGATGAAAATCTACAATCCCCAAGGATGTTCCTCTAGCGAAGACTATCCATACTCCGCAGTGTCAACCGAAACACCCTGCCTCTCCACAAACTGTCTCTGTAGTCTCTCTGGGAGATATATCTCTATGATATGATGTGACTATAGTGTACGTCTGATCAAATATCTCAGCTGTTAAAACCATGGCATGTGGTCATCCTCATTGATCCACAACTCACAAGTCATGTATGGCCTCCAAATGAAGCTAACCAATGTATCTAAATTGTAACTCCAATAACTCACATCACCAAAATGTGTATACATCGAGGCCCCCTCATACATATATGCATATGGAGCACTAACCGCTAGCTATCAAGCCATTGTAGGTTAGAACACTGCTATGTGCTCCCAAGCCCAAACTGTTAGTAGTGTCACCCCATAGCCCAAACTCTATCCTCCTTTATAAGCGATTTCATGTATCTAAAAATAGAGCTTCACCAATAGAAATGACCCCCACATGTATACAGTGTCATAACGAACCATAGATCCGAGTACCTCTCCCCAGCCTACTAGGAAACCATGCCCCCTGTGGTTGGCAATCATCACTCTTGCTATAAGTGCATAAAGAACGTAATATTATATATCATATGTCTTTACCAGGGCCTCCCATCAGATCTCATACCCATGGATCTTGAGCTCAACATCATCCTCACACTCATAATACTCATACATGGCCTACAACCCTCGAGAAGGGTCATATCATACCCACTCCTTATGAATCGGCAACCGCAAGATCCTGTACACATCCTCTAGGGTGACTATCACCTCCCTTGTCGGGAAATAGAAGCTACTCATCTCAGAGTGACACCACTCCACCAATGACATAAACATCCCCCTATTTTCCCTAATCACGGGAATATAAGTCACATAGAACAAACCCAAGTCTAGCAATGCTTATCTCTCCTCCTTGCCCAACTAGTCCCACAATCTGAAAATATCTGGTCTCGAATTCCATGTATAAATGGGAGGTAGATGCTCTTGAAATCATCAAGAAAAAAAATATTTCAATCTAAGACCTTCAGTTGACCTATTGGACCTAAATTTACCATGTCAAAATTTCCTAATCTAGGGAAAAATGCTAACTAGGCAATTACATCACAGTTTGATCAAATGTGTCACATAAAATTTTCATCGGCTCACAATTGAAATTTCATCACTCGACTCTCATATGTGTCATATCGTACAATGCTTGCATCACAGCCTTTCGATTGTGTAATTCTCATCCGTAAATGTGGCTCTAAAAGTCACTTGTGTCACATAATTTTGTGTGTTACACCGCAAATGCCTCTGACCTAACCCTAGTACAATTGCATCATGATGAGGCGACTGTGGAAAACTACTTATCACCTACATCGAAGGTGCACGCAATTATGTTGCAAAATTATGTGATGCAATTGCCTGCTAAAATATTTTCCTATCTAAATGCATGGAAACAATAAAATTAAAAGAGCGGGCTAGTAGTACATATTGAGGGGGGGGGCACTCCCTCAGGTTGGCAGTATTTGTGAATGTGGTATGCATAGTGGGAAGCCTTGAAAACATGTTACATCGTCCTTGCGAAATCATTCTGAGCTACAGTAATTTCTAAATTGGGTATGCACAAATGAACCTAAAATCTCACTCAAATTCCTATTTATAGGTTCAAAATTAGGGTTTTGACCTACCTTGCCTATTGAACACACCTTTCACTGACTTCAATATTGGACTTGACCCGTTTCTTGATCTCGAAATTCAATTCCTTCTTCACCATTTAATTTATGGCCATCAACTTGACTAATTAGGACAATTTTCTAAAATAATTGGAACTTTTTAAAAATTTGTCAAATTTTTTCTAGGGGCATACCTATACCTTGGCTTCACTGGGGCATCCTTCGACTGAATTTTTTGACACAAGATGATGAACTGCATTATGTCAAAGAGGGGGAAAATGTAGACACTGAAAAAATGTTCTAAGTCTGTGAGCACCATTTTTCTTGGTCATCGTCCTCCGATAATTAAAATTAATTTTAATTTTTTGATTATCCTTGATCATATCCCTCTATTAATTAAATAATTTTAATTATTCAATTAATTCACTTTCCAATCTTCATTCCATCCTGATCAATTAAAATAAATTAAGTGCATCACTAGCACGTCCTTTCTTCAATAATAAAATAAATTATTATTTATTTAATTATTTATCTTTTACCATTCACCTATAGTCAGATAATAATAATTATTTATCTATGCAATTGACCTTTTTATTCTTCTATAATGAAATAATTGTCAAGATTATTTAATTATGTGTCATTTCTCTCCCCATTAAATAATTAATTCAAATTAATTATTTAATGTCTAATTTCCATCTCTCCCCATTTATTTAAATTGATTTTAGAAATTGATTTAATTAAATTCCTATTTTTCATTTTCACTCAAATAAATAATTCGAATGAATTATTTATTTTCCACATGGCCAAATATTCTTTCTCATGAATAAAATATTTTTCAATTTTTAATTCATTCCATTTTTCTCCACTTGTTCATTAATCTCTATCATAGCCATCAACGTCATAGCAATCAATTTCCCACCTCTTTTTGGTGCACCAATCATCCACCACTGATCTTGGAATCTTTATGGAAAGTCCATCTTGACCATCCATTTTGTAACCTCTCTCATGAATCCTCATCCGTTGATCTTGGAATCTTTCTATAAGATTAATCTCGTCCGTCTGTTTGAATGGTTGTCTATAAAATTATCATTTCTCTTCCATTTGGACCTTAACAACCATTTTGTGTCCAACTTTCTACTTACAATTTGCAGATATTTGCACAAGTGCAACAACAAATTTGAGGGAAAAGATTGCAAAAGGAGAAATAGGAGAGAAAAGGGAAGAAATCAACTTCAATAGGGAGTGTTCAAATGATTTGAATGCATTTTGTTTATTGATCTCATTGTTTGTATTCTCTTGTTTCAGATTGGGTTTGTAGCTTATAAGTGTTGGCTCACTTTATCTAGGCTAGAACAATTTTACCCCATCTTACACTCACCATTGAGGTTGATAGTCAATCTATACACCTTGTTGATCAATGTCCTAATAAAATTATATAAATTATGAAAATGACCTTACCTTATTAATATTAGTTCTAAGCCTCCCACACATTTTATGTTTCACTATATATTTGTCTTAACTATCCATACTATTTATTTATAACATTAATCTATGTATCTACTTTTTCGTTATATGTTAGCTACATAGATTTTATGAGTTAGTCACATTGATAAATTTTCATTTTCATGAAACAACACAATAACCAAGGAATTCTTCCCAGTTTATTCAAAATAAAAAGATATCAATTTTTGGTTGAATGGTCCCAATCACTAGACCCCATGGTTGATGAATTAATAAAATATATAGTGCAATTTGAAATCATGTATTAACACATAAATATACTTCATTCAATTCATTTCATTCATCAACATATCATTCAGAATCTTCTCATATAAATTAGAGCATTAGAAATCATCAATAGTGGTACATTTTGATATGGTGCACCAAAAAGGAGAAATAAATGTATATAGGAAGCATTTTTGTGTAATTAATCATTGTACCTATTATATTAATTTTATTTCTAGGTAATTTATTTATATTACTTAGATTGGATAAGATACTGACTTCGTGTATTTTCCTTTTATTGATTTTTTTCTTCCTTATCTTTTTGAATTTACAAAATTTAATATCATCCACTTAGTTTTTTTATGTTTTATTCATCAAATTTAAAAATTATTAGACTATATATTGTAGTTCCTTCCTTCTATTTATACATCTTTTGAAATCAAATATTAGAATGCTGAAATCTTTCTTTTCCTATTCCTATAAAAATGTGTCATTATAATGATATATTATTCTTAGGTCAATTTATATTGCATGTATTTAAAAAATCTAACATGATATTAGAATAAAGGATTTCTTAAGATAATTTTTCTTTTCTTTTTGTGACTATTTATCACTTCATGTAGAATTCCTTTAGAGAAGAATGTTTTTATTTCATTTTATTACCAAAATGTTTAAATTAATCAGTTTTTTCATTCATTTCATTTAAATGGTGGATCATTAAATTAACTAGCCATTTTCTACCTATAGATTTTGATCAAAAATTTTTATAGGATGCATGTATTTTTCATCATTTTTGTGCATAAAAGACCCCACCATTATGTTGAGAGTAGTTAAAAACCTATAGATCAACTACCAACATTTTAAAATCTAAGGAGATCACCTTAGCCAAAGAAGAAATTGGTTTCTATATTGAATAAAATCCACATGATTATGCATAGTTGGAATATTAATTTCAAGTAATTAGCTTATGTAAGCCCTATATTTATTTAATTAGCTTATGAACATTCTTGGAAAATCTAAAAAAATCACTACACTCCACATATGTCATTTTTTTAACTAGAAAAGATAAATTTAATCTTCACAAATATGCTAAATGAAACGTGTTACATAATAATATAGGTATTTTTTTTTGGTAATAATTAAAAAATGAATATAGTAAAAATAAAAAATAAAAAATCATAAAAAGCATCATTGCGATAGATATTGGAGCTAACGTTCTAATTTGAATAAATCATGAAAAAAATCTAGTGAAAGCATTTTTTTATAGAATAGTTTTACTAAATAAAAATAATGATAGAAATATTATTTAAAAGATAAAATAAAATTATAGCTTGAATCTACATAGAACATCTCACAACTCATTAGTTCACATTATTCTTAAATTTTTGACTCTTTGTTTCCTATAATTGATACAAATTTAAACATGCTAAAAAAAAAAATATTTTTTACCTTTTATGTTAAAGGAAAAAGTGGAATAGACTATTTTGTAATCACCCAATTGTATCAAAATTATACAATAAAAATTCCTTAAGAAGTATAATATTGTAGGATCATTTTAAAATGAAGCTTTCATCAAAATTTCAAAACATCTCCTTGCTTCTAGTTCACAAAATTTGAGGGTGCTCAATATGAGTGGTGACTATCATGGTGTCAAGGTTGAAATTAAACAAAAATAATAATTGTTCCTTCTATAAATATTTTGGCCAAAAGGTACTAGGGAATTAATCCACAAATAATTAATAAGATTTTTACCTACCTAAAATACTTCACAAGTCTATCTCCCCAAAACTTCTAGTTTCATATGTCTAATTTAATTGTTGCAATATATTTCTCTATAACCATATTGATTATGCAAATTATTTTAACAAATAAAACTTCAATGCAAGAAATATTATACCTCCAATATTGAAATTTTATATCATTTCATAAAGTAAAAATAATTCAATACATAAAACCCCCCAAAATTATGCTTTTATGTTTTATCCTAATGTGATTGTAGTGTGCATGAGAAGAAGAGATTGAAAATAAAACTACATTAAGTATAATTAAATTCACATAAAATGTATTACATCAAATTTTTGGGTTGAGAAAGAACTTTCAAATAGTCATGAGAGGTCAGAAATATCAAATTCTAAAAAAATGTTAAGGGGCTAAAAGGGGGATTAAAATAGAACAACCAACATTAGAAAATCCTACCAATATTAATAGTTTTTCAAAAAATATTTTCAATTTTGGTAGACTACTAGATAAATGTACAATACCTTTGGATTTAAGAAAAACTAGCAATCTGGGAGGAAATGTCAAAACTAGCAAAAATTTTAAATAGTAACTAAATATAGTTGGAGGTTGTTAAATTTGGTTGAGACACTATATGTGGAGGAGAAATATTGAATATCCATCATAAATATGATACAACAGTATGAAGATATTGTTAAACGCATCTATACTCATAAATGGTGCCAAACACGAAAATTGTTCTTTGATTATCAAGGTTCAAATTTGCTGAATATATAGTTGATTTATAGGTTTTTATTACTTTGATACATAATGGAAAAGATTTATTTTTTCCAATATTACTCAGAATCTATGATATTAACAATAGATATAAAAACTAAATACCTCCAAAATAATTCTCTAGCTATGACCTCCATGTTTCTAATTTAGATGAAATAAAAGTCAAAGATTAATGTTTTATTTTCTTCGAATGCAATGGTGGGCTATAGTATGAGCAGAAAGCAATAAAAATATAAAATATCCACCAAACATTTGACTAAAAAAACTGTTCCTTATATGACATGAACAAGTTGTTGATGGAGCCTAGATTGAAACTCAAACAAACAAAAAAAAACTAATGAATATTCAGATTAATGTATCGATCGATTGGCTTGATTCCTAAACATGGGTTTAACATCAACTATAGAATTACACACACCAATGCATATCTGTATTAAAGAACCAAAGAGAAAAAAGTCTCATCCACACATCATTCTTTATGCGAAACATATTACCACACAAGAATTGAAATCTGTTACGTAGAGTGAAAATGATACATGTCGAGAGTGCATGAGCTCTGCTAGGGTTTCGAGTTTTCTGAGGTCATTCGTGGCCGCTCCTGCGTCATACTGCGCTTATTGCGTAGGATTTTGGTTCCTCCATTGCGTATGACCGCATTTACTGCGGTTTTAGGGGTTTATTATGCCTTCAACCGACTTTAACTCGACAATTCTTGCTGGTGTTAGCGGTTCAACGACGCAGTTTAATGGCTCCCCCACCGAACAAACACCCTCGGAAATTTGTTCCAAAAGTCTTTCACGAGGTAAGCATTCTAATGCTCCTGCTAATGTAGTTTTACCTTTACCTGATTTTGATTATGCATGCTAATGGATTGAAAAACACACCCTTGTGTGTTATTTTGTTGGGAGGACTCCCCCTGAAAGTGTGCTAAAAGACTGGGTTAACAAGGCCTGGGTCCCTCATGGGGTCTGCCTTGATATGGTCCAAAATCTGACCAAGGGTTTTTTCTTGTTTCGCTTTGCGGAAGTTAACCATGTCCAAGCTATCCTAGGTCATGGACCCTGGTATGTCCATTCCTCCTTGTTGGTTTTCCAGTCCTAGACTTGGGACTTTGCTATCTTCGAGGACACCAAAATGCGTGTGCCAGTCTGGATTGAGTTTCTCGAGTTGCCCTTGCCATGTGTGCCCTTCTTGCACCATATTGCTTCCTCTCTGGGGAAGGTTGTTTGCATTGAACCTGATAGGTTCTTTCAAGCCCATCCTCAGAAGAGGGTTTGTGTGGAAGTTGATTTATCCAAGGATTTGAAAGAGACTGTTGAACTTCAAATCGGGGATATTCACCACTCCCAGAAAATCATGTATTTTAACCTTCCCAACATGTGCTACCGGTGCCAATCAGCTAATCATAAGATCAGGGACTGCCCTTTGTTAGTTCCCCATACTGTTTCTCAACTGCGGGGTGCCAAAAAGCCTCATTAGATAGAGCCTTCAGCTAAGGCCGACACAAAGTGGACCATGGTCGCCAACTAGAAAAATAAGTCACATGGTTCTGGGTCGGCTCCCAAAGCCCTGGAACTGACCCAGCAAGTTTAAAACCCTTCAGAGAAGGGGAAGGTCACTCCCACAGGAGGGGATTCTGCTATTTTATAGCCCAGGCCGTAGGCCGCGCCCCAAGCTGCTACAGTTTTATGTGCTCAATTGGCAGTATTCGCCGGTGTGGAGACCCAATGACGTTCTCGCAGTTGGTCTCCTCCATCGGAAGAAGGTGAATATGTACCAGAAAAGCAGAAGTATTCTCCCTCTATTCAATTGGGTTCAGTTCCACAAGAGTTTTTGAAGAATAGCTTCTCTTCCTTGTGTGAAGAGGACCGGGATTCTGCAACATGGACGACTTTCCATGAATTTTCTCTCATGGAATGTTCGAGGTCTCACGGACCTCTCAAGAAATTATTCTGTTAGGAATACTTTGAAGAATTTTTCGCAGACTGAAGTGCTTTGTCTCCAGGAAGTTAAAATTTCAGGTTTTTTGCTTGCTTTGGCTTGTCGCTCTATTTGGCTAGCCATCACTTTGTTATGTACCTTGCATGAGGCTGGTCGTGGTGGAGCAGCGACTCTTTTGGCCCAACGGTTGCTTCCTTATGTGGTTGACCATGGGGTGGATCCCTCCCAGCGGGCTGTCTGGACTCTTCTCAATATTGAGAACCATTCCTTTGGGATTATCAATATTTACGCCTCTAATGATGTTGTGGAGTGTTGCTTGCTTTGGCGATGGCTTGCAGACTCTTTGCCAGTTGCCACCTAGTTGCTCTGTGGGGATTTCAACATGGTTGAAATGGTGTATGATAAAAATGACACTGTACCTTTTCGTTGGGCTGTAGGTGAAAGGGAGGCGTGGTTTTACATGCGCAATAAATTGGGGCTTTTTGATCCCAACCTAGGTTACCGTCATTCTCATTCCATTTGGCACACTTGGTGTAACTACAAAGCTAGTACTGACAGAGTCTTTAAGCGCCTTGATCGTGTCATGATCTCGGCACAATCTTTTTTTTCTTTCAAAAGTTCTGCCTTGCTTGTCAAGCCGCTTGTGGATGTGACCCTTTTGGATCACTTCCCCATTCAATTTCGGATTAAGTGGGATACTTGGCAGCCTCGCACGTGTAAGACACAATTCTTTTTGAACACGTCTCTACTCCGTCACAAGCCCACCATGTCCCACATTCTTCGAGTGTGGAATTTAGAGTGTCGTCCGGCTGGCAGTACGGACTGGATTGCTTGGTGGAATGATGCTATCATTCGTATTGCACACTTCTTGTGCATTTATGGGCAACAGCTTGCTTTATTCCATCGGCGCTCTGATGAGGCCACCACTGCTGACTTGCGTGCTGCTACAAAAGCCTTAGTGGCTTGTCCTTTCTCACCGTCACATCAAGTTCGGGTTGCAGACTTAAGACACTAGAAGCAAGTGGCTGATAGCTATTCTGCCAGGGGCGCTCAAATCAAGGTGCGGCTCCACTGGCTCAAAATTGGGGACTATGCCTCCAATAAATTTTTTTTGGCTCTTTGTGCTAGGCACTCCTCCCTAGGCATTAAAGCCATCAAAGATGGTAATCAAGTGCTCTCTGAGCTACCTGACATTCTCCAGGCTTTTGTGCATCACTATGAACAAGTTTTCATGGCTTAGGACCCCACGCTTGTGCGCCAGCAACCCCTTTAGAGCTGCCTTGCTATTGTGCCACATAGGCTTTCTTCAGCCTAGATTAATTTTTGTGATCAATTATTAACAATTGATGATCTCAAGGAAGCTGTTTCCTCCATGGCCGATGACAAGGCTCCTGGGATTGATGGTTTCCCTTGTGAATTCTATAAAGCACTTTGGGACTGTATTGGGAGTGACCTTCATCATGTTTATCTTGAAGTTTTTCACAACAATTCTTTAGGAAATTTAATAAATAAAGGCAATATTATATTCATACCTAAATCTGGAGATCCAGAAGATATTTGTAACTGGTGGCCCATCATGCTTCTTAATGTCTCTTATAAAATTATTGCCAAAGCCTTGGCTCTAAAAATCTGCCACTTCCTACCTCAAATTGTGCATCCCAAGCAGACTGGATTCATCAAATCCAAGTTCATTCTTGACAACATTATTGTTGTTTGGGAAGGCATGGAGTGGGCCCGGCGTTCGAACTAGAAAGTCGTGTTTATCAAAATCAATTTTGCTAAAGCATATGACTGCATTGAATGGCCTTTCATTCTTGCAATGTTACAAGCATTGGGTTTTGGAGCCAATTTTCTTTAGTCTGTTCACATGCTTTTTTCTGATGCCTTGGCTTGCATCTCCATTAATGGCCACCAGTCCTCTGCTTTTGGCCTCTTTCGTTCTATTCGCCAGGGATGCCCTCTTGCCCCTACGTTGTATGTTCTGGCAGCTGAGGGTTTTGGATATCTCCTGGCCAATGCTATCTCCCAACAATGTGTTAAAGGAATAACTCTCCCCGATTCTCAAGAGCAGCTTGTCAATGGGCATTTTGCTGATGACTCCTTCCTCACTCTCTTAGAGGATGAAGGTTCGATCACTGCTGCCCTTAAATGCCTTGAAAATTTTTGTCTTGCTTCTGGTTCTGCAATTCAATGGCACAAAACGTTGTGCTACAGACAGTCTGTGCTTCCCACTCCTGCATGGCTTCAATCCTATAACTGGAGGTGGATTGGTCAAGGGGAAATCTTCCACTTCTTGGGCATTCTGTTCACCTTCCAGGCTTCCCCCCGGGAGCTCTGGCAAGCCGTGCTCTCCAGAATTGAGCAGAAGCTGGCCTATTGGATTACCAAGCCTCTCTTGGTGGCAGGCAAAGTCTAGGTGTGCTCTAAAGTTTTGGCTGCCACCCATGTCTATTATTCTTCTTGTTGGGCTCCTTCTAAAGTAGCCTACAGTAGACTCGAGAAGCTGCTCCATGATTTTCTTTGGGCCTCTTCTGAGACCTATAAGGGTTTTCATCGGGTCGCTTGGGAATTTTACTGTCTTCCCAAGGAGTCGGGAGGGCTCGGCTTGCTTTCCACTCAATGGCAGGGAACTACACTCTGTGTCAAATGGATCATCCGTGCGCTTACTATGGATGAAGTCTAGAAAGTTCTCCTCAAACATTGCATTCAGTCTGGGTTTCCCGTTCATAGACCCGCCTGGAAAGGCATCGGCTTCCAAACCCTGCTGGTGATGACGGAGCCGGTTCAAATTATTGGCTCCTTTGTGGCTAAAAGCATTTGGCATTCTTGGGAAAGTGTCAAGCCCTAGCTCCGTTGGGCTGGTGTCGGGTTTCATGATGGGCTCTCCATCAACCAGCATAATCTCTGGTGGTCTCCCCTTCTTTCCCAAAATGGTCAACCCCTAGCCAAGTCGCCTTGGCTCAAAGCTCTCCGATTTCATAAGAAGGGCATTCAGACACTGCACCGGCTCTTCCACTGGCCTACCATGAGTATTATGCAGTGGGATGTTTTCAAAGCTCATTACAGCCTTCAAAACTAGGACCATCCTACTTTTGACGGTCTGGTGAACGCCATTTAGGTAGAGATTCTTCACAAAGTTGGTATTCATGGGCACAAACCTTGGTGGAAAGACTGGAAATGGTTTCCAGATACTCCTCTTAGGAGCTACAAGCCACGGCTTGGTTACAGGTGGCTTTCACCCCATTTCCCTATGCTCAGCTCGTTGAACCAGAGGTGGCTTCTTAACTCCTCGACCTTTACTTGGCGTAGGAGGTTTGATGCCATTTGGTCTACAATTGTTAATCCAAAGCTGGCCCACTTTGCTTGGTGTATTCTTTTCCAAGGCTTGCTTGTGGGTTCTCGGCTGGTCCATTTGGGGGTCTCCGACCCTCGCTACCCATTTTGTGGCCAGCCTGAAAGCTTCAAGCACCTTTTTTGGTTTTGTCCCAGAGCTCAGCAGTTCTGGACTTGGATTCATGATTTCTTTCGACCTTTTAGGCCTGAACCCTTTTCGTGGCATATGGTTCTTCTGGGGGACCCGCCTGGAACCCCAGCTAAGTTCACCCAGATTTGGCACACTTTCAGAGTGGAAATCCTTTTCAGTATCTGGAAAGACAGAAATACTTATATTTTTGCTCATTCGCATATAGGTAATAATGTTTCTATTTATGCTAAAGTTGTTATATGCTCTAATGTTATGTTACAAATTCAAGTGCAAGCCAACAAGGTTGCACTGGAAGTGGTTCACCTGTAGGTTCTCCTAGACCACTGGGGCAATGCCCCTTGTACTGTGGCTCGGATTCCTGACTCGCCCTCCTCCTCCCATCGCCGGTCGCCCTCTCGGGGCCGGAAGCGGAGTGATTCCATGTGGGCTCACTCCCAGCCTCCTCCTCGGAGGGATTCTCGACCTCCTCGATAGACTCGTTCACCTCTGCCACGACCTGGTCAAGGTTGGCACTCTAGTGGTGCACCGAGGAACAGTGGTGGTGGCTTTGGATGGCCTGCAGATGCTCCTTCTGACTCGGGCTCTGGTTGGCCCTCCTCTAGTAAAAGCTTTCTGCGGCTTGCTCTTGTAATCTCACCTTAGTGCGAGGATAAAAATGATGATGGTTGGGGTGCTTCTCCTGACGTCACTCCTAACCTCACTGATGTATGGGGTAGAAATTTGGATGACCAGGATCCCCCAGGATACACTGGCACTGCCTTAGCTGCATAGTTTTCATTCTATTTTTTTTCTGGGCTAGGCCCATGTGACTTTAGTTATTTTTGCTGGGCTAGGTCCATGTCGCTTTTGGGGTGTGCTTTCCTACCACCCAACCCTTTTTTGTGAATTTTGTACTTTATTTATATTAATATAGATATCTGGAAAATTCATCAAAAAAAAAAGAATCTGTTACGTAAGATTGTTTATTCATTGGACCAAACACATTTCAAATGGTGATAGAGACAAAGCAATAAAACTAGTGCACTCCAATTTCATGGTTTCAATTGAACAACAAGCACATAATTGCTTTTTATTACTTAAGCATTCGCAAAATAGGTTTTAAGCTATAAGGGACCATTCTTTATTCATCAAAATGGACATTGAAAACAAAAATGATAGAGAAAAGAAACTAGTGTATTCCATAATCAAGGAAATGAGAGGACACCACGGTTCTCACTTACATTACACAAGGTTTTAATTTTCATTAAGCAACAACTCAATAATCATAAGCAATTGATCCTACGAGGAGTTGATTTCACATAACCTTTAGACTGTAAACTGTAATTGCCAATCCAATTCAGCCTCTTCTAATTGTTCAATCTCAGAATCAGCCTTTCATATGCAATACGCTACTTTCTTTTGCAAACTTGGATTCATCTACCCTTTATCAAAAGAATTTTTTCTTTTATTGCGCATTGTTGTAGGAATACAGGAGGCATACCAGAACAAACACAACATCATTCATATTTAAACACTGAATAATTAAGAAATTTGGACATATGCACCAAACCCAGTAATTGATATTATATTATTTTCCAAAACATATTCAAAACATATTTTCCAACACTACAGAGCTTTGGCTCTTCCATAAACACATCATTACAGACTTCAGAATTTCTTACAGCTCTTGAGAGTTTTTTTTATATTCAATGTTTTTCTCCATACTTCCAAAATACAACTCCAACACCATATAAAAGGAACAAATTAATTACAATAAAAAAGGCCAATAAATAAGCCAAGTTGTCATCGACCAACTCATAATAAAAACTTTTCCTTATACAATAAATATCCGCTAGCTCAAACGCAACCAATAATCGCAGTTAGAAGTGAGATCAAAAATTCAAATGATTGACTACCATGCTACCATCGTAGTTTATGAGGAGACTACGGTGGCCACGATAACCAAGCAAACAACAAGGAAGAGGCTTACTGTGCTACCACCACGGTGGCCATGGTAACTGTCCACCAATGGACAACAAACTCCAAGAACCAGGCACCACGCTACCGGAGGAGGCAAAAGAACATACCGCGGTAGAGCGGTAACTACACGGACGGATGGTGAGAGAAGAGAAGGTGGTTACTGTGGTACCGTACGCGGTCAAGAGAGACACCGCGGTAGAGTGGTAACTGATGCCTGGCAGTTAACTGCGATACCTTGGTCAAGTCAGAAGGAGACCGTGGTAGAGTGGTGGATATCGCGATACCGCAGGAGGAAGACTTGGTCAGCGCGGTATGGCGGTAAGAGATGACGAAGACTGCCAGGGTTGACTGAAACATTGACTCATGAGTTGGGAGAATTTCCAACACTCCCCCTTAAGCACAACAAATGCCATTTTTATTCCCAGCCAGTCTCTTTGAAAGTTGAAGCTCTCTTTACTTGAAAGCAATGATCTCTTCAAGATCTTCTTCAAATCTTTTCCTTCAGCTATGGCTGGATCTCTTCATTCTTTAAAGCTTTAACTGGGTCTTCATCCTTCCAACCAACTCTTGCAACTTTTTCAATAAAACTATCTTGAATATCAGGTATGGCTGGCAGCAAATCAAGTCTTTTCTGCAAACTTACTGTTCTTTCTCTTTCTTGGCTTCAGCAAAGTTAATCAAGAAATCAATGTTTCAAAAACATTTCTTCAACCCTTAATAACTATGTTTTTCTCTGAGGGCTGCAGCCTCATTTTCTCTAAAAAAAACTTCAATCGAAATCATCCATTCTTTTTTTTCATCATTTTGCAATCTTCCTTTTACATTATGCAAGTTTTCAATATGCTATTATCTCCCATCATAGAGTGGTTTCATATTACCACAAACTAGCTGTAGTATTCCATTCCTTTCAATGACATGTTCTTGATTTGTTTTTTTTTAAATTCTTCCCATAGTGGCACATTACTGGTGCTAGGGAATCCAATCATTAGTTTTATCTTTTTTCTTCATTCTTTCTTACAGAATGCTACTGCAATTCATTGTGTTATTTCTCCCTCTTTGGCCAAGCTTCTGATTCAACAATTTATTCAAAAACTTCAACCTCCTCTTCCAAAATGAAACTCTTTCCATTATGGCTGCTACCATTCATGCTCTGAAAATTTTTAATTGCAATAATTTTCAAACCTCTCCTTTTAGATTTATGAATCTTGTCATCTTCCATCACATTTTACTTTCTTCATGCATAAACACACTTTTTTTGTAACTTTGACAGCTACGGCTTTGACTCTGTCCATATTCTTTATGACTGTGTCTTCAGATTCAACTCTTGATGATGACCATTAACAACTGTGACTATAACCTCTCTTTTATCCATCCATATTATGTCTTCTCTCTAATGCACAAAAAAAAATTGTTTACAAGCTTCCTTGACAACTTCATATGTTTGTATTTCAAAACATTCTTAGCATTATTTTGAATGATTCCTTGACAGCTGATGCTGTATCAAACCTTTTTTAAAAATTTTGCAGTGGTAGTATCAGCTACATTTCTGAATTTTTATTTCTCCTTACACGTGACAAATCTTCACTCAAAATTAGAAGTTCTTGTGACATCATCTTCACTTCTTTATTCTATAATTGCGACAATATTTTCTCATTTTTCAAAACTATCAAACCAATTTACAATCACACAAAAATGATACCATCCATTTTACCCTTTCAGCTCTAGTCTTCAATACTTCAAAAAATTAAACTGATATTTCCATCTTCACTATTTACAAGTGACTCATTGGACTGCAACTTCTTTTCTCTCCAAACAATTTTCATTTCTTGTGAACATTCATAACTCTCAAAAAATTTATTAACCTTCACATATGTACACTTGTACAATTTCTTAAGCATACCAGTTAGCTTCTGCCAACTTGAATCAAAACTCCATCCAAAATCCATCTTTATGCATTTTGATGTAGACTCATTCTTTGACACCTTATTCCAACACATTTCTTCATAATTATTCTTTGAACCACAAACCCTGCAAGGATGTAGATCCCAACACTTCTCCTTGATGTGACCTCTTATATGACAGTGTGAACACTCATTACTCTTCATTTCTCTAACAAACTTACTTGCACTTGTAGCATCATTTCCTTTTCCTGAAACATATCCAAGACCTTCATTCTTCGGCCTCATTGTAGCCTCAATTGGCTCTATTATCCCTTGTTCATGTTTGCCTAGACCTTGTCTAGTATAACCCATTCTTTTCATGATTTTTAATCCTACATTCTCTTCACAACAAACATCATCTTTTGAAGATTCTGAAATTTTATCACAGCTAGCCATATTTGCAAATTCATCAACATGTTCATCTAGACATTTTTTATCACCAACATTTTTAATAAAAACAGATTTTTCAAATGAAGAACACAAATCTGTTGTGTCACATGAGACATCACAAACTGAAAGTGTTGTTTTCACACAATCATTACATGCCAAGATTAATTTATCATTTTATTTTTTCAATTCTGTGATTTCCTTCAACTGTAAACAATTTTTCTCTTCTACCCTTTTCAAGAGTTTTTCCAAATCTTCATTCTTTTTCTCCATTTCATCAAACAGCTGCATTTTTTGTTCAACCTCCTCATTTCTTTTCTTAATTTCTTCAAAGGATTTCAACCTTTCTTCTAAGTCTTCATTTCTAGCTTTAACTTTTCTTAATTCTTTCTCAAAATCATTATTTTCATCTAACAACAAACACTTTTCTTTCAACAGCCCTTTTATTCTTTCAATAAAGCACCCATTGTTTTTTTTAACAACACCCAACTCATCTTTAAGAAAAATTAACTCTTCCTCTAAAACATATTTTGCAGATGGCATATTTTCATTTTCTTTCTTAACCCTTTTTCCTACTTTCCCCATTTCTAAAGGAAATTTCAACTTACCTCTCTCAAAACTTGTTTTAGGGATATGGCAGCTTCGTGTGACTCTAATCTTCTTCAGCCTCTATTTTTTTCTTTGTTCTGCAACTAGGTCTGCAACTCTTTGTTTGTTCAAACAACTGGTGTTCTGTTCAGTTCCTTTTCTTCAACACAACCTCTTCTTTTTGTCAATTCACAACAACTATCTTCACAAATTTGAAAAAACTCCTTATAACACCTTCTTCTACTTGTGAGCTTCTTCTCAGCTTCTCTTGTGATAGTTATCTCTTTTCTTTGTCTTCAAAATACAACTCTTCTAGCTTTTCTCAACAATTTTCCTTCAAGCATTCTCCTTCTTTCCTCTAATGTACACATCCTCCTATTTACAACTAGTTAGAAAAACACTTCCTAAGATTCAAACACACTCCAAATCTTCCTGTCAGCTAAACTCACTTCAATTTTTTGCAAACATTCAACCTTTTCTAATATCTTCCTCTCTAGGAATGAATTCTTACTCACTTGACAACTACATATGACACAAGCAATTTTTATTGAAAAAGCACTTGAGGCTTCCTAAAGCAAAGACCCTTTTTTTCTTTAAACAAAAACTTCTTTTCTTTTAACCCTCTTCACAAATTTCTAAACCCAGTTAAACTTCTCATATTTTGCAGACATACAATTCCTAGACACTCTATGGCTCTCTCAAACTTAGACAGTGAATGTTTCATTCAAATTTACCATAGATCTCTACTCCCAGTGAGCCTGACCAACCCTACTCTGATACCACTATGTAGGAATACAAGAGGCATACTAGAACAAACACAACATCATTTATATTTAAACACTGAATAATTAAGAAATTTAGACATATGCACCAAATCCAGTAATTGATATTATATTAATTTCCAAAACATATTCAAAACATATTTTCCAACACTACAGAGCTTTGGCTCTTCCATAAACACATCATTACAGACTTCGGAATTTCTTACAGCTCTTGAGAGCTAGACTCTTGAGAGTTTTTTTTATATTCAACATTTTTCTCCATACTTCCAAAATACAACGCCAACACCATATAAAAGGAACAAATTAATTACAATAAAAAAGGCCAATAAATAAGCCAAGTTGTCATCAACCAACTCATAATAAAAACTTGTCCTTATACAATAAATATTTGCCAGCTCAAACACAACCAACAACTGCCATCAGAACCGAGATCAAAAATTCAAATGGTTGACTACTACGCTACCACTGCGATTTATGAGGAGACCGCGGTGGCCACGGTAACCGAGAAAATAGCAAGGAAGGGGCTTACCGCACTACCATCGCGGTTAAGAGATAGACCGCAGCAGCCACGGTAACTGTCCACCGACAGACAACAAACTGCAAGAACCGGGCACCGCGCTACCGTAGGAGGCAAGAGAATAGACCGCGGTAGAGTGGTAACTGCATGGACGAATGGTGAGAGAAAAGCAGGTAGTTACCGCAGTACCACATGCAGTTAGGAGAGACACCATGGTAGAGCGGTAACTGACGCCTGGCGGTTAACCATGATACCTCGGTCAAGTTAGAAGGAGACCGCGGTAGAGTGGTGGATACTACGATACCGCAGGAGGAAGACTTGGTCAATGCGGTATTGTGGTAAGAGATGATGAAGACTATCGGGGTTGACTGAAATGTTGACTCATGAGTTGGGTGAATTTCCAACAACTGCCTTCCCTTTTTTGTTGTTTTGGAACCATTTTTTGATTGACTCTAAGTTGGATCGACCTTTTCTTTTTTCTCCTTAACCGCTTCTTTGTTTCTTGTTTCTAGCCGCTACCACCAAGTGACTCCTTTCAACTTCCTAATCCTCCTATCCAATCATCAAAGAGGTGCACTAGGCAACCACCAAAACTATGTCCAAGATCTACCACTTGTCTAAGAAGGGTAAGGAAAATAAAAGAAAATAGAAACCAAAAGAAAAACAAAAAATTGCACATGGGTAATGTAATGCCCCTACATTAGGCTCCCCAAGGGAGTTGGTTAGTAGGACTACCCTTTCAGGCACTAAGCCCTTGCAGCATTTTCCTTAATGCTGATAAAAGAAAACCTATACCATTACTTCTTCATTTTCCTCTTAACATTTGGTCAAACTTCCAGACATCAAACTTCTCCATACACTCTTCATGTTTGTTCCATTGGTTGGCTTCATATCATCCCAAACCATCAAACTAATTAACCCCTATTGATTTATTATTCTCTAGGTAAAACTACCATTTCTAGACCCCATCTCGTCATCTCCAATATACTTCACGCACTCTCCAAATAGCCTCTCATTTATGCACCATTCCCTTTCATTTTGTATTTCCCTCTCCACTGCAATCTTTGCATCTTCCCAAGAATCAACTTCAACTAAATCCAAAGGATTTGAAAACTAAGATCTCACCTCACCATTGATGGTTGCACTATTTGTCTCACCTCCTATTAGTTCAAGCCATTCTCTCTCAATAGCCTCAATTTAGAGAATCAATTCATCTTCTGCATTTTCTTTCACTATCTCCACACTTTGTTCACGTAGATTCATGCCCATGTATTCATATTGGAGCTATTATTTTAAACTCTCCTATAACCATAAGTATATCTTAGCACCAATAGTTTCCTCAATTTCACATGCATTTGTGTCAATCCATGTAGTTGGTTGTCCTACATGCAAATCAACACTGTTTCCACCCATGCAACCTTGAGGAAAATGATGGTTCAACTCCTTGGTTACTACTATAACTTCGTTTGAATCCCCCTTATTTATTAAATATTTTCTTCTTATCAACATCACCTTACTACTACTTCTATGACTATCTTCTTTTGATTCTTGCAAAGCAAAAAAAGTATGTTTAAGTCCATCCTTCTCAAAAGTGTATGTATTGGTTCTTCCATCATGTATGGAATTTCGATCAAACTACCAAGGTCTACCAAGTAGCACGTGACACAATCCATTAGATTGATATAACTCATAAAAATATCCTTATAAGTTTCTATTTGTAATTCCCCCTAAGCTTTCTCATCTACCAACAACTAATGACCCTTTTGCAACCAATAAACCTTGTATAGTGTAGGATGTGTAGTTCTCTTGAGACCTAACATATCTACCATTTCAACAAAAATAACAATATTATCAATACTACCACTATCTATAATAAGTTTGCAACACTTCACTTTAGCTTTGCACTTCATTTTGAATAGAGTTTTTCTTTGTACAGGTTCATGACTCTCCTTTGGCAGTTTTACCAACACTCTTTTGAACAATAGAGATTATCTTCTCTCTAGTTCTTCCTTTCTTGAAGAAAATGATCTCACACTTTCTTGGTCTACTTTTACCACATGATTCATCCTTTCAGGCCATGTGTAAACTCCTTGAGAAGATTCTAGAAACTCCCAACTCTTGTGACCCACATACTAATTACAGTTTAAAAAAATTCCCATGAAACCTCTTCCTCTTCCTTGATAACCATTGCTTCCAAATGATATTTCTCCTCTATTCTGATAACCTCCCTTTTCTAACTTGACTTTCCCTTTTGAACAAAATTTCCTCTCCATCTTGATGGTGCTACTATCCTTAATGTCCATAGTCTCATTCTATACCTCATCCTTGTTGATTCTACTTCCTCATTAGTTTCTCCTCTCCCTTAATGGAAAACTAGTAGGCTTCCTCCAAAGTTCTTGGGGACACTAAAGTCAACTCATCCTACAAACTATATTTTTATCCATTCATCTACCTTGCCACCTTTTCCATATCTTCTTCACTATGGCCTGACTGAATGACCAACTTGTAGAACTCCTCTATATATGATTTGATTGACATACCCTTTTGCTTTAGATTTTTCAATCTTCTAAAATGCTTAGTTTGATAATCCGTTGGAAGGAACTTCATCTTCAATTTGGTGACCATCTTATCCAACAAAATTGTCTTTTGCTTGTTTCTCTTTTGTCTCTCACATTGGACATAGTCCCACCACATTGTTACATGGCCTTTAAGCCTTGTACAAACAAATTTTACCATTATTTGTTGTACAAATTCATATTGAAATTATTTGTCTAGATCATTAATCAATTCAATGAGTTCTCCATTTATACTTCTCAAATATGTTGGAACCTTGATTCTTGGTTAGGCTCCCACATTCATCACCACTTTAATCAATCTTTCTTCCACTCCTTCTGGTTCATCTTGAGCTTCCTCCTTAGTTGGTGGTTGTTCTTCTTCCACAAATTTTCTTACATCATCAACAATGATTCCCCTTCGTTCTGCCTACTCCATGGCATCCAACCATTTTGATAAGTTCTACAACATCTCTAAGGTCCCTTCCTCATGGCCTCTTTGACCACCACCTTGAGCAGCTGCTCATCTCATCCTCCTCCATGAAATATTACCCACTTCCAACTTTCCTAACCTTTTGTGGCTCTGATACCAAATTATGGATCCTAATTATAAACTGAAACAAACATAAAAACAACCAATTCATAAAATTTAGATTAATGTATCAATCAATTGGCTTGATTTGCAAACATGGGTTTAGCTTCAACTACAAACTTAGACACACTAGTGCATATCTGAATTGAATAACCAAAGAGAAAACAACTCTCAACCATGCATCATTCTTTATGCCAAACATATTACCACACAATCATTTAAATTTGTAATGCAACATTCTTTATTCATTGGACTAGACACATTTCAAATAGTGATAAAGACCAAGTAACATGGTGCAGTCACGGTAGGAGGGTCCTCAAAGAGAACAGTTTGAATCATGCAACAAGAGTTACATAACAGAAGCAACATACAATATGGAGGAAAATGCATATTAAAACATTCTTATTGTCATAAAGTCCAATTACATTTAGTCGTCCACATCTGGGCTTACGAATTCAGCTCACAAGTCTGATATAACATGCTCAAAATACAATACTCCTATTTGCTCCTTAATGCAAGCTGAAATCTTACATATTGAATCCCTATTCTACTTAATCTACTTGATCTTCACTGATTTCTATCCTAATGATCTATTACAAGCTTTATATCATATTCGAATATCTAGAAACATCCGCGTCGACCGAATATCATTACAATCTCCGATGAAGGAAGCGTAACTTGTGTATGAACAGGTCAGCCTCAAATTTGAATTTCTCCACGGCGGGTGCGTATGATGAAATGTGGAACTAAAATTAAGGTTGGGAAAAATCCATGGAACAATTCAAAACACCTCGCAAGGATCCATAAGTTACAGGAAAGATCCACAAGAGATCAAACTAGTGGTAAGGTTTGAAATTATTCTAGTGTTGGTTCCAGAAATTGTCACTTAATCCGAAACTGATAACTTTCCAGAAAAAGATCCAATTGAGCTACAATCATGGAATAAGAAAAATGAATATGTCCATGATGAAAACATAGATCCACAAGGCCTAGTGAGAAAATATGATGATCTGTTGAATCTGCAAACTTGAATTGAATAAGAACAAAAGTAAATGAAAATATTTTTGGTCGATGCAAGAATGCAAAGAACCAAGGATGCTCCTAGATCATAAATCTAGAGTTATTAAAAAAAATTGACTTTCTCAGTTTGTTGGGGCTAAAGGAAAACCAATACAGTCTACCTCAGCATGAGAAATCCAAGAAGAATCCTCCACTAGTCTACCTTTCCACTTGACAAGATATTCTTTGTATTGTCTTCCACGTGTTTTCCTCCCATCTCTAATATCCAAAATCTCTTATATCTCCTTTAATTGTTGTTTAGGAAGCTGCCTCTCCCATTTTTCTTTACTATCTTCACTGAATTCTACTTCATGAGATTGATGTAGATCTGCAATGTTGAATATAATTGATATACCCATGCCATCTAGTAACTCTACTTCATATGCATTTCCTGAATCAAATTTCTTCAAAATCCTATAGGGTCCAAACTTCCTCATCTTGAGCTTATTGTATGTGCCAACTAGAAACCTTTCCTTCCTCAAATACATGATCACTTCATCTCCAAATTCAAACTCTTTATGTCTCCTTTTTTTATTTGCTCGTTCCTTATACTTCCCGTTCATATCTTCCAATTGTTGTTTTACTTGAGTATGCACTTTCTTCATATGTTCTGTGAATTCCTCTACCTTTTCACTACATTTATCTTCCTTCCTGATGTCTCACAACTCTGATATACCTCTAGAATGAATTCCGATAACAATCTCAAAAGATGTCTTTCTGGTACTCCCATTCACTGAATTATTGTAAGTAAACTCTTCTTGAGCAAGGACTAAATCCCAACTTCCGGTCTTCTCTCTAGCCAAACATCTCAACAAATTCCCCAAACTCCTGTTTACTACCTTTTTCTATCCATCAGTTTGTGGGTGAAAAGTAGAACTTAATTTTAAATCTATCTTTAACTTCTTCCAAAATTTCCTCCAAAAGTAACCAACAAACTTTTTATCTCTATTTGAAACAATAATCCTAGCTAATCCATCCAATTTGACTACTTCCTTGAAAATCAAGTTTTCTACATGTACTACATTTGTTGTCTTCTTACAAGGTATGAAATGTACCATTCTGAAAATCTATCCACCACCATAAATATGGAATCATTACCTCTGTATGTCTTCGGAAAACCAACTATGAAATCCATGTTGATATCCTCCCAAGGTCTCTTCAGAAATGTCAAAGGCCTATACAATCCAACATTCTGACTACTCCCTTTTGCAACTCTGCACAAATTTCCTAACATCCTTATCAATCTGTGGCCAAAAGTAATTGTCACTTACCAATGCTTCTGTCTTATCAATTCCAAAGTGTCCTGCCAGTCCTCCACTATGTTTTTCTTTCACCAAACTATCCCTCATTGAACTTCGAGGTATACATAATTGATTCCCTTTGAACAACATATCTTCTTGAATGAAATAATATAGCCACTGACTCTTATCCTCCCAAATTGGCTCATTACAAGCTCTCCAAGGTTCTACAAAATATGGGTCTTCCTCATACAAGTTCTTCAATTCATCAAAGCCTAATACCGCCATTCTCATCTCTTCCAGTAAATTCCTTCTCCTACTCAAAGTATCAACAACTCTATTTTACTTTCCACTCCTATGTTTCAAAACAATAGTATAACTCTGCAATAATTCAACCCATCTCATGTGTCTCTAATTCAGCTTACCTTGACTATTCAAATATTGCAAAGCCTGATGATCTATATACAACACAAACTCCTTAGGCAACAAGTAATGTACCCACTTCTTCAAGGCTTGAACTATAGCATAAAAATCTTGGTCATACACTGAATACCTTCTCCTAACATCATTCAATATCTCACTGAAATAAGTTACTGGTCTTCCTTCTTTACTTAATATTGCTCCAATTGCATTTCAACTTGCATCACAGTCTACTTGAAACACCTTATTAAAGTCTAGTAAATCCAACATAGGATGTTTAGTCACCTTTTGTTTCAACAATTCAAAACTTTGGTCAGCCCCAAATGTCCAACTAAAATCTTTAGTGTTTCCTCTCATTGTTTTTGTCATAGGACTCCAAATAGAACTGAAGTTCCTAATGGAATTTTGGTAGAAACTAGCCAATCCATGAAATTATCTTACCTCTCCAATGCTTTCTGGTGTAGTCCATTCAACAATTTCTCTTACCTTCTCAAGATCCATCTTCAATCCATCCACTGATATCACAAATCCTAGATATACCAATTCTTCTTTCATCAAATTTCACTTCTTAATGATTAATCAACAACTGCTCTTCTCTCAACGTCTACAAATTTTTTTTATATGCAACAAATTTCTTCTCTAGTCTTACTGAAAATCAAGATGTCATCCAAAGAGACAATCAAAAAATTACCCAAGAATTTCTTCAATACCTCATTCATCAACCTCATGAAAGTACTTGGTGCATTTGTTAGTCCAAAAGGCATTACCAACCACTCATACAATCCTTCATTTGTCTTGAATGTTGTCTTCCAGTCGTCCCCTTCTTTGATTCTGATATGATGATATCTACTCTTCAAATATATCTTGGTAAATTATCTAGCTCCACTAAAAAAATCCATAATGTCATCCATTGGGGGCAAAGGAAATCTAAAATTCACTGCAATTTTATTTATGGCTCTAGAATCTGTACACATCCTCCATTCTCCATCCTTCTTAGGTGCTAGCACAATAGGTACTACACAAGGACTTAAGCTTTATCTGATCAAACCCTTCCTCAACATCTCTTGTACTTGTCTATTCAACTCTTCATTTTTTGTCGGTTTCATCTGGTGTGCTACTTTATTAGGCAAACTGGCTCTAGGAATGAGGTCGATGGAATGACTAAAACTCCTCACAGGTGGCAATCCATCAAGTATATTTTGAAATGATAGCTTCATATTCTGCCATCAACTCCTTTATCTCCTCTGGTCATTCTTCTACATGCTTCAAGTCTTCAATCTTCTTAGGAACCAGGGCATATCACATGCTCTCATTTCTCAGTCCATCTAGAAATCTCCTTCCATCAACCAAACAAATTCTAGCATTCATACAAACCTCAAATTTAGGAACATCCTCCAATGGTAACAAAGTCTGCTTCATCACATTTGCAACAATGGTATATATGTTCTTCTTTCCATCATGAATAGATTGTCTATCATATTTCCAAGGCCTTCCCAACAAAATATGGCATACATCCATAGGCATGACATCACACAAAACTTCATCATGATAATTTCCTATCTTCAATTTCACAAAACATTATTCACTTACTAGTATCTTATGCTCATCTTGAATCTATGCTATCTGATAGGGCTTTGGGTGTTTCAATCTTTCCAGCTTCAATTTGGTGACCATTCCTTCATAAACCAGGTTCTCAGAGCTTCCACTCTCAATAATCACTCTACAACATCTACCAGCTACCTTGCATCTGGTTCGAAACAAATTATTTCTCTAAAATGGTTCCTGCTCCATCTTGCTTTGACACGATACTCTTTTTTTAACCAACACTTCTCCCTCTTCCGATTTATTAGATGATCTAACATGATCCTCCTCAACAAAGGTTGTTCTTCTACTATTATCTATCTTCTTGCTTGTCTCTCCCTGATTACACTCAAATACTCTATGTCCTTCTCCACCACACTTAAAGCAAGTTCCTTTGAATACTCTTTTCTCATGTCTTCTATCATCTCTTCTATAATTTGTATTCCACTAACCACCATATCCTCCTCTCGGGTAAGAGTTTCCATCATCTCTATGGTATGAATTGTCATTCTTAATAACTTCCTTATCTTTATTCTGATCTGCAAAAGATCCTCTTCCTCCTCCTGTAAAAATTCTTCCTCTCTGAAATCTTCCACCTCTTCTTGTCTGTCTCTTCTCATGTCTTTTATTCAACTTCTCTTCTACTTTTAGGGAACATTGATATGCCTCCTCCACACATAGAAACTTGATCAAACTGATCTCATCCTACATATATGACCTCAAACCATTCACATATCTATAAAATTGCTTGGTCTCATCCTTCAAATGTTTGGATTTGATATTCAACTTGTAGATGTCCTCGGTATACTCTGTCACACTTGACTCCTTCTGCTTCAAATTCTACAACTTTCAGAACAAACTAATCTGATACTTTGTAGGTATAGAATTTTTCTTCAACTTGTTCACCATCTGATCCCATGATCTTATCTTCTCTTTTCCTTTTCTTTGCCTATTTTTTGGCTAGTTTTCCCACCAAAGGGATGCATGTCCTTTCAACTTTGTACAAGAAAATTTCATCTTCTTGTCTTCTTTGGTACCTTCAAAATCAAATTACTTCTCCATATCTGTTATCCAATCAAGCAATTCATCTGAATCCAACTTGCCATTATAATCTGGTGGATTGAAATATGGTATAGTATTTATTCTAGTTAGGGCTCTTGTGAACCTCTCTTCTCCTTGATCAAGGCTAGGTTTCTCTTCTCTTTCCCTTTCTTCTTGTTCTTCTACCTCTTCATCACTCACATCTTCAACTAGTCGACCTCTCCTCTCGGATGTTTCGATTGCTTCTAATCTAGTAGAAATTCCTCTCATCATCTTTATTATAGCTAGGTATGCATTTCCATGTGCTCCATTTTCTCTACCATTTATTCTTCCCACCATCTTTACACAATTCATCTGCAGCTACAGGTTTGATCCTCAAACTACCACCCTACAAGAAATCTTCAATAGGACTTCACAAACTCTGACGATCTCTCTCATGGAATGAATCTTGCTCTGATACCAATTTGGTGCAGTCAAGGTAGGAGGGTCCTCAAAGAGAATAGTCTGAACCATGCAACAAGAGTTACATAACAAACACAACACATAATATGGAGGAAAATTTAGATTAAAACATTCTTATTGTCATAAATTTTGATTACATACAGTCAGCCACATTTAGGCTTATAGATTCTGCTCACAGGCCTGATATAACATGCTCAAAATATAATACTCCTACTTGCTCCTTAATGCGAGCTGAAATCTTACATATCAAATCCCTATTCTACTTAATCTACTTGATCTTCATTTATTGCTATCCTAATGATCTATTACAATCTTTATATCATATCCATAGATCTAAAAACATTTGTGTTGGCCAAAGATCATTACAATTTCTATTGAAGGAAACATAACATGTGGATGAATAGTTTGGCCTCAAATTTGAATTTCTCCATAGCGGGTGGATATGATGAAGTGTGGACCTAAATTTAAGGCCGGGGACACTCCATAGCACAATTTGAAACACCTCAAAAGGATCTGAAGTTATGGGAAAGATCCACAAGAGATCAAACTAGTTGTAAGGTTTGAAATTATTCTGGTGTCGATTCTAGAAGCTGTCACTTAATCTAAAAGTGATAAATTGCCAAAAAAAGATCCAATCTAGTTGTAATCTTGGAATAAGGAAAATAAACATGTGTCCACGATGAAAACATAGATCCATAGGGCCTGGTGAGAAAATATGATGATCCGTTGAATCTTCCAACTTCAAATGAACAAGAAAAAAATTGAATGAAAATATTTTTGGTTGATGCAGGATTGCAAAGAACCAAGGATTCTCTTGCATCACAACAAAACTGGCCCACTCTAGTTTTACAATTTGCATTGAATAACAAACACATAATTACTTTACATTACTTACTTAAGCATTCAACAAATAGGTTTTAAGCGGCAAGGGACCATTGTTTATTCATTGAAATAGACATTGAATACAAACATGATAGAGGAAAAAAACTAATGCATTCCATCATCAACGGAACTATTAGATACCTCAGTTCTCACATGCATTACACAACAAGGTTTTGAATTTGCATTACACAATAACTGAATAATCATAAGAAATCGATCCTACAAGGAGTTGATTTCCAATAACCTTCATACTCTAAACTATAATTTCCTATCCAATTCAACCTCTTCTAATTGGAGTCAATGCAAGATCATGGGGGTCCAAACTAGGCCCTTAAGTGGCAATGAAAATTCAAAAAAATAAAGTTAGGAAACTTGACATAAAAATTTGAAAAAGTTATTAATATAATTTAAGAAACATGTAACAACAAAATTCATAGAAAATTGAATTTAGTTTCTAAGATACTATTCCTTTTTTGGAAAAAAATTGATCTATTTGGTGAAAATTTTAAATTTCAATGTAGTATTACAAAATTTTCCAGAAAAAATAAAAAGTAGCTGTATGTATGACCAACCTAAGTACAAGAATTTATTTTTATTTTTTAAATTTCAATATAAGTAGATGACACATGCTTGGATGTGCCACATTTTTTTTATAATTTTTTTGCAAGTAAATAATTAGTTATGAATTTTTTAATAAAAAAATTAAAAATATTAAAATGTGTGTGTCTGACCACCATAACTTGGTCAAAAATTTATGAAATTCAAATTTTCTTCTTTTTATCTTATAGTATGGGAAACATAGAATGTGATGCATATTTTAGATTCAAAAAATGTGAAATCATTTAAGAATTACAAATGTTTTTCAATCAGCCTATCAATCAAGAGTTTAGTCAAAATCTAGTTAGAAAATAAATAATAATTATCTATTTAATTCCAAATAAAGAACATCTTATATTTTTGGAAAGCTCACAATTTTCACAATAAACTCTTTTTATTTCATCAAATTCGGATAAAAAAAATCATCATCCACTTTTTTGTCATATCACCACTTTTTGGACCCCCATGATCTTGTACTCACCCATTGTTTAATCTCAAAATTGACCTTTCCTATGCACTATGCTATTTTTATTGCAAACTTAGAATCAACTACCCTTTACCAAAACAATTTTTTCTCTTTTATTATGCACTAGCTTCCCTCTTTTGTTATTTTGGAACCACTGTTTTATTGACTCTTTGGATCGGTCTTTTATTTTTCTCCTTAAGTGCTTCTTTGTATCTTGTTTCTAGCCGCTACCACCAAGTGACTCTTTTCAACTGCCAAATCCTCATATCCAATCATCAAATAAGTGTGCTAGGCAACCACAAAATTTTTTTCCAAGACCTATCACCTATCCAATATAGGCAAGGAAAACAAAGGAAAATATAAACCAAAAAAAAACCAAAAATTGTACATCAGTAATGTGATGCCCTTGCATCGGTTGTATACACCAAATGTGCCCTAATATCATGTAGGTTTCATTAAGAACCCAATCATAACTATAAATTGTGTAACCAAATTCATAGTATACATTTAATTAAATAATGTTATTAAAAAGCTACAATTATTCATAATGTTTCAATTAACTCAGTTTCATTTCTCATTCCATTATGTTCTCTCCAATTAACTTTTTTCTTAACTAGTAATATCCCATTAAAAATATATATATATATATATTTGAAACTATTACATGCATACTTGTTTGGTTCATAAAAATTTCCTATTAATTAAGTGTAACTAAAGTAAGACTAATTGAACCACCCAAAACATATGCAATTAGGAAAAGAGGATTCCCTAATTAGGCTCCTAGGGTTTTTCACCTAGGATCTTAGACGGAAGAATGACTCTCTTTATGCTTAGTGATATGCCTATTTTTGGTGATTGCATTCAATAGAAGGGGTTGAATAGGATTATTTTGTGTGTGAGGAGTGTGGCTAAGTGGAGGAAATGAAATGAAAGTAAACTAACTATAGAATGTAAACAAAGCAAATGTAAACTAAAAGCAACTAAACTATATGCTCTAAATGCATGCAAACTAGAAAGAAACTGGAAATAACAGAAGTGGTGCACCTGGGCATTGAAAGTTGCAGATGAGGAGCTCTAAAATGTTCTAGAATCTACGTAAAATGTGCAAAGGGACACTTACGCCAGAATGGGTGACCTAGCCCTTCTGTCAGGAAACTTTGCCGAACTGGGTTTTAGAAAAAAAGGTATCCAAAAATGTCAAAATCCTTGAAAAATAGGTTCAGAGGGACTAGGTCACCATTGTTGGTGACCTAGTCCTCTTCTGAATTTTTGAGAATCTAGAAGTAGAAATTAGAGCCTTAGGTCTTCACTTGGGTTCTTGATAGGTGTTTGGTTTAGATTCTGTAGAAAACAGGCTGAAAGAAGTCTCCAAGCTTCAACTGGGGCTTTGTTGACTTGAATGACTTTGATGAGTTGACAACACCTTCTTAGCACCTTTCTTCTTAACAAACCTGCATACAAAAACTAAATCCTTCATTTTTTAAGTCTCCAACATACAAGAATCAACTCCAATTGAGGTTGCTTGAGATGCTTTATGCTTCAATGCTTGCTTGTGAAGATTAAAATGAGCTTAGGGGGGAAAGTAAGAGAGGGAAAATAAAGATGAAAACCCTTATGTATACAAGATATGCCCTAATTTCATTAAAATGTTACTTGATAGGCCAATACTAGAATTTTAGAGGAAAATTCCCATTAGGTTTGTGTTTTAATTTTGAATTTTAAGCCAAAAGGGACTAGGTCGCCCAAGGTGGTGACCTAGTCAATTTGGGAAAATTCAAGTGGTGGTCACGAATAAAAAGGTGTTAAATAATGTTTATTAGGCTTTCCTCCTAAAACACACTTAATTAGGGCCTCAAATTATATTAAGGGGACAAATTAACATAATAAAAGGGTTAAATTAGTGATGACAAGCCTAGGAAAGTGTGAAAATGCATTACAACACCTTACAACACTTTGGAACAAGGCTTAGAAAGAGGTAAAAAGGGGTTGTTTAGGTGAATTGTGTTGAAATGGTCTTACAAAAGTGGGAAGATGTGTTACAACACTTCACAACACCTTTGTAAAATGTCATTAGATTGTCGTTGATTTGTAAGCATTCAAGACTAAACCAACGTAAAACAAGACCAAAAACCAAGGAAACGACCAAAATGAGTGAAAAAGTGTCAAAGGCTACACTTTTTGGCAACATATTTAGCCCCCACTTTAGTGAGAGGATGAACTTACTTCAAACTCACACTAAAGTAGCCGAATCATGCATGTTGAGCATGAGATACTTTATGCTTGAATTCTTTCTTGTGAAGATTAAGTGCAAGAGTTCTTGTGAAGCTAAAAATGAGCTTAGGGGGGGAAAGTAAGAGAGGAAAAATAAACATGAAAAACCCTTATTTATACAAGATATGTCCTAATTTCTTGAAAATGTCACTTGATAGGCGAATACTAGGGTTTTAGAGGAAAATTCCCATTAGGTTTGTGTTTTAATTTTGAATTTTAAGCCAAAAGGGACTAGGTCGCCCAAGATGGTGACCTAGACAATTTGGAGAAATTCAAGTGGTGGTTGGGAATAAAAAGGTGTTAAATAATGTTTATTAGGCTTGCCTCCTAAAACACACCTAATTCAGGCCTAAGATTACCTTAAGGGGACAAATTAACATAAGAAATGGGTTAAATTAGCGATGACAAGCTTAGGAAAGTGTGAAAATGCATTACAACAACTTACAACACTTTGGCACAAGGCTTGGAAAGGGGTAAAAGGGGGTTGTTTAGGTGAATTGTGTTGAAAGGGTCTTAGAAAAGTGGGAAGATGTGTAACAACACTTCACAACACTTTCGTAAAACATTGTTAGATTTTCTTTGATTTGTAAGCATTCAAGAATAAACCAACGTAAAACAAGACCAAAATCCAAGGGAAATGACCAAAATGAGTGAAAAAGTGTCAAAGGCTACACTTTTTGGTGACACATTTAGCCCCCACTTTACTAAGAGGATGAACTTAATTCAAACTCACACTAAAGTAGTTGAATCATGCATGTTGAGCATGAGATACTTTACGCTTGAATTCTTTCCTGTGAAGATTGAGTGCAAGAGTTCTTGTGAAGATGAAAATGAGCTTAGCGGGGGAAAGTAAGAGAGGAAAAATAAACATGAAAAACCCTTATTTATACAAGATATGTCCTAATTTCTTGAAAATGTCACTTGATAGGCCAATACTAGGGTTTTAGAGGAAAATTCCCATTAGGTTTGTGTTTTAATTTTGAATTTTAAGCCAAAAGGAACTAGGTCGCCCAAGATGGTGACCTAGTCAATTTGGAGAAATTCAAGTGGTGGTTGGGAATAAAAAGGTGTTAAATACTGTTTATTAGGCTTGCCTCCTTAAACACACCTAATTCAGGCCTAAGATTACATTAAGGGGATAAATTAACATAAGAAATTGGTTAAATTAGTGATGACAAGCCTAGGAAAGTGTGAAAATGCTTTACAACACCTTACAACACTGGCACAAGGCTTGGAAAGAGGTAAAAGGGGGTTGTTTAGGTGAATTGTGTTGAAAGGGTCTTAGAAAAGTGGGAAGATTTTTTCCAACACTTCACAACACCTTTGTAGAACATCATTAGATTGTCGTTGATTTGTAAGCATTCAAGACTAAACCAACGTAAAACAAGACCAAACTCCAAGGGAAACGACCAAAATGAGTTAAAAAGTGTCAAAGGCTACACTTTTTGGTGACACATTTATCCCCCACTTTAGTGAGAGCATGAAATTACTTCAAAATCACACTAAAGTAGCTAAATCATGCATGTTGAGCATGAGATACTTTATGCTTGAATGCTTGCTTGTGAAGATGAAAATGAGCTTAGGGGGGGAAAGTAAGAGAGGAAAAATAAACATGAAAAACCCTTATTTATACAAGATATATCCTAATTTCTTGAAAATGTTACCTGATAGGCCAATACTAGGGTTTTAGAGGAAAATTTTGTTTAGGTTTGTGTTTTAATTTTGAATTTTAAGCCAAAAGGGACTAGGTCGCCCAAGATGGTGACCTAGTCAATTTGGACAAATTCAAGTCATGGCTAGGAATAAAAAGGTGTTAAATAATGTTTATTAGGCTTTCCTCCTAAAACCCACCTAATTCAGGCCTAAGATTACATTAAGGGGACAAATTAACATAAGAAATGGGTTAAATTAGTGATGACAAGCCTAGGAAAGTGTGAAAATGCATTACAACACCTTACAAAACTTTGGCACAAGGCTTGGAAAGGGGGAAAAGGGGGTTGTTTAGGTGAATTGTGTTGAAAGGGTCTTATAAAAGTGGGAAGATGTGTTACAACACTTCACAACACCTTTGTAAAACATCATTAGATTGTCATTGATTTGTATGCATTCAAGACTAAACCAAAGTAAAACAAGGCCAAAATCTAAGGGAAATGGCCAAAATGAGTGAAAAAGTGTCAAAGGCTACACTTTTTGGTGACATATTTAGCCCCCACTTTAGTTTGAGGATGAAATTACGTCAAACTCACACTAAAGTAGCCAAATCATGCATGTTGAGCAGGATCCAATGTATTCATGCTAGTAAGATGAGATGAAATAAATCAAGAGGGATGATCAAACCCCCATGATCAACATCTCATGGAAAATTGAACATAATTTAAAAATATCACACAACGAGTGATGTGAAAGAGTGAAGAGAGAGAGAAAATGTCAAATCAAGCTTCAACCATTTGTCTGGAAAGAAAGAGGGTACTCACTCTGGGCTGATGAGACTTTCGGTTGTCTGCCAAGTGAGAATTACAAAAAGGGTTCAAGAAACATACGCTCGGTTGGTATGTACCCACACACATGCAAAGTTGGCTATGGGGAAAGTCATTCCGCTAGTTGGGCTTCCCGCTCAACCATACCAAAGTTATACCTCCTCATAACTTTGATAAGGTGCCACAAAAGGAAAGGGTGCGGTTGATGAGACAAGAAAAGCCTTGGATGCTTATAACTCATGAATAAGTGCAAGATGGCACCACAAGCATGCAAGTTGTGTTATGCAAGGTGGCCATGTATGCACAATGCAAAAATGGAAATGAGTGTTTGAAGGAGTCTAATGTGTCTAATGTCTACAAAAGAGGACCGATCAAAGGATAAAAGATTCACAACTTAGGGGATGTAGTGTATCACATCAGGCCACTAAGAGGAATGTAATATGCTAAGATAAGTCACACTTATGAAGGATATTACAGCCGATTTCATCCATAAAGTGAGAAAAAACATTGTATTGAGTGATAAGGCTGCACTAGGAACCACGAGCGAAGAAAAACAAATGCAAAATTAATGATGCCCATGTATGCCCCCACTTTAAAGGAATTTCTACAGACCGTTTTGTGAGCAATTTCTTTAAAGTATAGAAAGGAAAAATGCAAAAAGAAAGAAAGGGACATGAGAGCCAACTTGGAAAGCCCTATGCCAAGTGATAGGTTTCCAAGAAAAGGCTACATTATGGAAAGGATAGTAAGTCACATGCGAGTTAACTTAAGACATGTCATCCACATCCCAAGCTTGCTCCTGTATGTTCATGAGATGTTAACATCTAGTAAGAAGAGGTAACAACAAGTGACATATGGGGACAATGCTAATGAACCCCTTTCCACCACTTAGTGTGAGGAAAAGGTGATCCAAAGAGGATGAAGGAATGTATCAGGTAGAGGAATTAGGTGCCTCAACACAAGAGCACCACACTCTATGAGATGGTTGAATTTTACTATTTGAGGAAGATGGTTTGATAGGAGGTAATTCTACATCTTTCTTCAAAGAGTATGATATGGTAGTTGGTTTCATGTTTTCATGTGTAGGAAGGAGAGGGTAGGCGATACCATAACAATCTTCCAAGTTAAAGGAAAGTGTGGTGTACTTCTAAGGAGGATTAGTTTCTATACAAGAAGACAAATCCTCTTTAGTGTTATGTATTTTCCCTTCATGAGGGATAGGATTTATATAGCCCCCATCACTAGCATGGGGCAATTTTGTTGATGTAGGACCAATTTGAGAATATAAAACATAGGTTTTCTATGGTTTAGGTTGTGAGGTTTCACACTCTCCTTTAAAGGTGGACGTAAGACCCTAAGCATTATTAGAACTTGTATCTGAAAAATGAATTGTTTCTATATGAATCTTTGGACCAAGAGGGTGAGATTTTGGAATTTGTATGGAAAGGAGGTGTAGAATCTAATGACACATAATGATCACGAAAGCATTTTGTTGTAGTTTAAGGGTTAGCATCAACTTGGATAATTTTTGATCTAGAAATGAAAGGAGTAGGGGAGTTCGAAATGTTGTGATTAGTTGATTCATAGCTTTGTTCATCTATGTAAACCATGTATATCTTGTTATTGTACTCAAATTTCATTGTACTGTGAAGGGTAGAGGGGAATAATTTCATAGCATGAATCCATGGTCTCCCTATGAGGAGATTGTATGGAAGGGGTTCATGCATATTATGGATAGAGGTAGGCAACACGACAGGTCCGACCTTAATAGGTAATGTGATCATCCCTAGTGGTTTCCTATTAATGTTGTCCAAGCCACAAATATGAACATCATTAAGTTGAATAATATTTTTGTCCATGTCAAGTTTGTTGAGGAGGTCCATGCTACAAACATTAATTTCTGCTCCATTGTCTATGAGAGTGTGCCTGACTAGAGTTTCATTAATGATCACCTTTATCATCAAGGGATCATTCTTGTTTTGAATCTCAAGTGAGGGTAATTCATTCTTAGGGAATGTGATGTTAGATTGGGTCACTTGCATGGGATGAGAGGGAAATGGGATATTGTTCGATTTTATGTAAGATTGGATCTCATTCATCTATATTTACACCATTTCTTGAAATAGAAATTTGACTGTAGGTGAAATTTGAATAAGTTCCCATACAAATATATTAGAAGAAGTCTTTTTAAGGTCCTCAACACTAGGGAATCTAAGTTGAGAAAAGGGTAATGGTGTAGGAGTGTGTTGTGATCCCCTAGATTTTAGAGTCAGTAAGTTACAACTTAGTGGCTGCAAAACATTGTTATGAGCAGATTTCATCATGGATTTCAAGATATCTCTTAGTTTTTTATGCGATTCACTAGTGGCAGGAGACTTAGGAGGCTCACTAATTAAAGGATATTGCAACTGTGTAGTCATAACTTCAAGAATCTTGTCTTTATTTGTATGATTTGTTGGTGAAGGGGATTCTAATGTCACTTGATTATCTTCTCCTAAGGAAGGTTTAGTGTTTGAAAGAGAGGTGTCAAGGTTCACATGTTCTTGCACCATTATAGTTTCCCTAGGATGAGAGTTTTCAGGAGAACTACAAATCAAATGTTCTTCACATTCAAAGGTTGGTTCTTTGAAAGGAACTCCATCAAAAGTAGGAGAATGATGAATGGTTCAATTATTGTGTTTAATAAGGGGTTCCCTAGGAGAAGGGGGACAACTAAGATTCTCATGACGTTCATCGATTGTATTTTCTAATGGTAAATTATTTTCTTCACAACTAGGAGAGATACTAGGGGAAGGACAAAGGTTATTGTCATGATCCCTTATGTTTGTGTTAACATGTTTATTAAGAGAGGTAAGAGGAGAGAAACAAATATGATTCTCATAACTCTCATTGATTGGTTCTTTTGAGACCAAAATCTTTGCATCACCAAGAGGAGAGATTAGGGGAAGAACTAAAATGATTGTTCAAAATGTCCAAGGTTCTATTCTCTATCACTAAAACGCTTTCATAGGGAGAAGGTAGGGAAGGTTTCTTAGCATATCTAGAGTTGTACAATACTAGCATTTTTTGGACAAAAATGACAAATATATGTAACTATTTCATGCAATGTTTCAGCAATATGGACAATGTAGATACAAATATACATAACATTTTTACCCAATGTATGCTAAGTTTGAAGAATGTAAACAATGTATATGAAAGAATGAAAAGTATTTTTAGAAAACTTCTACATAGTTTTATGAATGTAAACATTGTATAAGAAAAATTAAAAAGTATCTTTATCAATGTCAAGAACAACTTTAGAAATGTAATCATTTTTCAGATCGAATGTTGAATGTATAGCAAGAATAACTACCCTAAATTGACGATTTTGAGTTAGAAGCATAAATCTTATGTCTCTAAAAAAAATCAGACTGATAGTATATGATACTAGGAGGCTAATAAAGCACAAAAATGAGGTTTTCGATGCTATAATAGGCCGTTAAAAATTTGAAATAGGACTAGGTCGCCCAAAATGGCGATCTAGTCCCAATAGGGTTTTTTTTCAAATTTTTTGATGTTTTTGATTGGTTTTGATGTGTTTCAGGCTGTATGATGTATTCCTAAGTTGCAAATGCAGAATTTTAGAAATTGTCAATGAAAATATATATGCAAAAACGCAAGCTAACATGAGCTTTTCACTAATGCATTATTTTACAAACCCTAGGATGCAAACAATGCAAAAATTCTAATGCAATGCAAGCTTTTTCCTAGGATGTAATTGTGAAATCAGAAGATTAACAAGTGTTGTACGATCAGGTTCACCAAAATGAACCATCAAAATCATAATATGGGTATGTGCAGGATCATCATGGGAAAAACAGGCCCTTAAGTGGCAATAAAAAGACAGAAAATCAGAGTTAGACAACTTGATGTAAAAATTTGAATAAGTTATCTATATTATTTCAAAAAAATGTAAAAATAGAATGTGTAGAAAATTGAATGTAGTTTCTAAACTACTAGACCTTTATTTTAAAAAAATATATCTATTTAGTGAAAATTTGAAATTTCAATGCAATAGTATTTCAATGCAATAGTATTTAAGTAGGTGTCTGTCTGACCACCCTAACCACAATAAAATGATAATATATTTTTATAATATTTTAGCTATAAGTAGACAACTCATGTCCCGATGTGATGCATATTTTTGTATAATTTATTTCCAAGTAAATAATTAATTATGATTTTTTTATTACAATTTTTAAAAAATATGAAAACTCGTATTTCTAACCACCTTAACTTTGTCAAAAATTCATGAAATTAAATTTTTATGTTTTAATCCTATAGTATGCGAAGCATAGAATGTGATGCATGTTTCAAATTCAAAAAATGTGATACTGTTTGAAAGTTATAGATGTTTTTCAATCAGCCTATCAATCAAGACTTTATTCATAATTATAATAGAAAATGAATAATAATTATTTATTAAATTCAAAGTAAAGCATAATTTATATTGGTGGAAAGCTGAGAATCTCCTCTAAAAACCCTTTTCGTTTCATCAATTTTGGGTAAAAAAAAAGTCATCAGCCACATGGGTCATCATATGGCTTACATATCGCCACCTTTTGGCCCATCATGATCCTGCACATATCCATATACTAAAAGGGGAAAGAGGATTCCCCAAATAGTCCCCTAGGGTTTTTCACCTAGGAGCTCTCAGTTTAGGAATGACACTCTTTCCACTTTGTTGATATGGTTATTTTTGGTGTTTGCATTCAACGGAAGGGGTTGAATAGGGTTGTGTTGGGTTTGAGGAGTGTGACTAAGTGTAGGAAATGAAATCAAAGTAAACTAACTATAGAATGTAAACAAAGAAAATGTAGAATAAATGCAACTAAACTATATGCCCTACATGCATGCAAACTGGAAAGAAATTGGAAATAACATAAGTGGTGCACCTTGGTATTGAAAGTTGTAGATGAGGAGCTCTAGAATGTTTTGGAATCTGCCTGAAATGTGTAAATGGACACTTAGGCTAGAATGGGTGACCTAGTCCTTTTGCCAGGAAACTTTGTTGAACTATGTTTCGGGAAAAAAGGGTATCCAGAAATGTCAAAATCCCTAAAAAATAGGTTTAGAGGGGCTAGGTCGCCATTGTTGGTGACCTAGTCCTCTTCTAAATTTCTAAGAATCTAGAAGTAGATATTGGATCCTTCCATTTACACTTTGGTTCCTGATAGGTGTCTAGTTAAAATTCTGCAGAAAACAAGCTCAAATAGGTCTCCAAGCTTCAACTAGGGCTTTGTTGACTTGAATCAATTTGATGGGTTCACAAAACCTTCTTATCACCTTTCTTCTTGAAAAAATTGTATACAAAAACCAAATCCTTCATTGTTGAAGTATGCAACATACAAGAATCAACTCTAATGGGGGTTTCTTGAGATGCTTTGTGCTTGAATGCTTCCTTGTGAAGATTGAGTGCAAGAGTGCTTATGAAGATGAAAATGAGCTTAAGCGGGGGGGAAAGTAAGAGAGGAAAAATGAAGATGAAAACCTTTATTTATACAAGATATGCCCTAATTTCCTAAAAATGTCACTTGATAGGCCGACACTAGGGCTTTAGAGGCAAATTCCCATTAGGCTTGTGTTTTAATTTTGAATTTTAAGCCAAAAGGGACTAGGTCACCCAAGGTGGCGATCTAGTCCACTTGGGAAAATTCAAGTGGTGGTTGGGAATAAAAAGGTGTTAAATAATGTTTATTAGGATTGCCTCCTGAAACACACTTAATTCGGGCCTAAGAGTACATTAACGAGACAAATTAACATACAAAGGGTTAAATTAGTGATGAAATGCCTAGGAAAGTGTGAAAATGCATTACAACACCTTACAACACTTTAGCACAAGGCTTGGAAAGGGGTAAAAGGGGGTTGTTTAGGTGAATTGTATTAAAAGGGTCTTAGGAAAGTGGGAAGATGTGTTACAACACTTCAAAACACCTTTGTAAAATGTCATTAGATTGTTGTTTATTTGCAAGCATTCAAGACTAAACGAACGCAAAACAAGGCCAAAATGAGTGAAAAAGTGTCAAAGGCTAGACTTTTTGGCAACACACTAATTGCAAACTAAAATCTTCTAATTATATGATAAATCTCAAAAAATATAAAAACCTAAATTTGGAAATTACTAGAAAAACATGAAAACACCATTTTGAGGCCTTAAGTGATTCAAAACAGCCTCAAAAAAGTGTCAAGACTTTCCCCTTGACAAAAAAAGTTTATTTTTTATAGCAATCAATCTTTCAAGACACTCCTCCACATAGAATTTCAACTTAATAAGATTCTTCGATCAAAATTTATGGCCTCTAGAAGTCCCTACAATGCTAGACCTTTGTTAATATAGAATATTAGAAAATCTAGATGTAAAATATACATATGATGTAGAATGTAAATATTAGCTAGAATTTAGTATCAAGGAAACTGATAGATAAATAAAATTGATAAATAAATTTGTAAAACAACAAAAAATAAATGTAAAATGTAGACATTTCCTGAAGAAATAAAAAAGATATTTTTTCAAAGCAGCTAAGTTGGTGACAAGTAAACTCAATTTGGCATATAGTAATCATTGTTTTAAAATATACCTACGTAAATAAAACTAACTAGATAAATAGACTTAATTCAATAGCATTCAATTAAATTACACAAAGAAATAAAAGTAGCTTATATGACGTTTGAATGGATGACATTTAAGTTTCTATGTTTAGCGAGTTGAATATTAAACATTCAAAATTATATATTATTCAAAGTCGAGGTTTCAAAAATCAGCTATAGTTTCCTAGTTTTACCTTTGTTAATGTACTAGATGATTGAAATTTAAATATGATATAATTACATAATTGTAAAAGTAACACTACCTAAATTTTAATAGGCATAGGCTGAACATCTTTCTTAAAGAAAAAGTAAACTATAAATGTATTGTAATCATAGGGTGAAGAATACATTGAATGTACTTTGGAGGAAAAAAATTTCTTATAATTTTTTTTAAAAAGTATTTGTTAAGTTACATATTATTTGCAACTCTATTTATATATTTAAATATAGATGTATATGTATATGAATATGGATATGTATATGCATATGTATGTATATATGTATATGTATATGTATATGTATATAGATATGGATATGCATATGTATATTTATAAATGTTTATACATGTGTATTTGTAGGCTATACATATCTACACATATAAATATACATATCTAAACACACACAAAAGCACATAATGTGCACATGCATCATTTTAACTAGCTTCTAAACAATCTGAAATAAATAAATTAAAATTTAATGAACTCATTCTTTTTAATACTTTAATAATATAAATAATTTAATGTAAACTTAGTTTAAAATATTATTAAGATATAGAATAGATATATTTGATAACTAAATTTAATTTTTTTTTATCATAATCTTTTAATATATTACATTATAATATTCATATACATAAATTTCTTAATAGATGCTATGAATAGGTACATATCTTAGTTTTACATTTGACACGTATTTAATATCTCATTACTTGAACCTAATACATTTCATCTACTTACTTCACTTCTTACTTTTTTTAAATGAGGGAAATGGCGACCTCCCTCTAGGGCTACTAGGGCTTTAGACCTAAAAGGGGAGAGGTCAATTTTTTTCTTGGGCATTTCACTTAAGGAAAAACCCTTGAGATTTCAATGCAAACGAGATTGAAATCTAGAAAATGGAATGTTCTATGGGATAGAATGGTGTCAAATGATGGGTTCACTACCAAGTGTAAACTTGGAAAATAAAATATTTGAAAACAAAGTGTAGTATGCAAAATGACCTAGAAAATGCCCTCAAAATGCTACTACAATAGAATAGGAAAACAAAATATGAATAGTGTGCACATGGGAACCTCCAAGGGATTGGAAATAGCTCTGAAATTTTGGAAATGTTGACTTTTTGAAAAACTAGGACTCATTCGCCAACTTGGTTGAATCAGTCCTAGATCTGGATTTTTGTGCGAGAGGTTGTTTCAGGAAAAAGGGTATCAAAATATGCAACTGGATCTGATAGAAAACAACAATGGGAATCATTCACCACTCTTGGTGAATTAGTCTTATTCAAATTTTGTAGGATTTGAAAACTTTGATCTGTACTTCAACACCTGTCATTCCCTTCTAGCTTGAGTTCTGGATCTGAATATGTGAAAAACACCTACAAAACAAAATTTGACATAATTTGGTAATGGGGGTTTTCCTCTCTCAAACTCCTAGTTTGGTAATTAAAGCTTGATAAAGATAATGAAATATGCATGAAAACCCTAGCCTCAAGTGTGTCTAAGACTAGGAAATTTGAAACATGATGCAATCCTATTCTAACATGAAAGAATATGATGCAAGAATGGAAATGAAGAGATGAATGATTCACTTGTGATGATATTCAATCACCTCAAATGAATCCAATTGATGCTTGTACCTTACTTAATCAAAATGTAGAGTGATAATGAAGGATGGAATCACTTAGGAAATAAGTCTTTAAGATTGGCTTGATGGCTAGTTGCATCTCCCAAACCTAGAACCCACCACTATTCACCATAGGAATCCATGATCAACCCTTGACTATGTTATATATTGATTTAAAGTGAGCTTGAAGACCTAGAAAAACACTTTAATGTTGCTCCAAAGCTTCAACCTTGCTCACTCCTGAAAATACTTTCTCAAAGTGCTTAAAGATTGACAAAAATGACTTAGAAGCTTTCTTTTAGAGGCATCAACACATAGTTCAATGTTAGTTAGATCCCAAAGGCCGACATTCATCAAAAAATAAAACTAAATTGATGAATTCCCACTCAAAATTTGTAAAGCTCAAAAAATAGGCATTTCAAATAAATAATTTCCATGATCATTGCACATTCCAAGTAAGGAAATAGAGATTACATGAATAACATTAAATAACCATAAATTCTCAAATTTCAGTTTGTTAATGAATTACAGATTACATACACCAAAAAGGGTGTTACAATTCATCTGTTTCAATGATGCATAAACAAGTTTACATCACTAATTACATCCATGAAGTAGAGTTACATTTTAAAAATTGGCTATACAAGCCATACAAAATTGATATAAAAAGTACATCTATATCAAATAGAACCTATTATCCTCACCCACCATGACACCACTGGTCTTCTTGCACTTAGGCCAAGAGTGTGGTTAAGGTGCCTTTTCCACCCAACTAGGAAGCACATGACTTCCCCAGTTTTCTTCCTAACTCAAAGAAATCTCTGACCCTACACAAGGAGCCTAGAAACCTAGAAAAATAAAGCAGGAGGGAACTCTCAATGCATTCTTGATGCCTATATGAATTCCTATATTAGAACAATATATTTCGTGCATGCAGGATGTGGTAGAGAGATATATAACATAAAAATTATAGGATTTTAATCCATCTATTTCGATGGTTCATTAGCTTGGCCAAGCATTCCAAAAATAAATGGTAGTTTAAGAAAAGGTTAACTACTGTCTCTAGAAGCCCACATTCAATATGTTGTCACAGGAGTTTCTCATAAAATGTAAATATAGCATAGTTCATACAAGTTGCACAAAATTCAATAATTCAAGTAATCAACCATTCTTTCTGAAAACACTTTACAATTCCAAATTTTCTATTTGATTTCATAAGAAATCGATTCACAAGAAGGTAATTTCCACATCAAATTTCACATTTCACCATGGACTCATTTAAGTCATTCCTCAACACAACAATGGATAAAAGCAAGTAAATGCACATGTGCTCTTTTATGCTTGCTTGCAAAGCATCCAATATTTCCAATTTAAATGATTTAGTCTAAAAATAACAAGTTTGCGTAGTTTGAAGTAATACTTCCAATTTGAAATGTCCACATTTAAAGCATAAGATTTTTTCACTTACATATAAGCATATGGATATATATATATATGCCATATTCAGAAAATTAATCAAGCTAATTTAGAAAATTATAGTTTCAACTGAAATAACTTACATTCTGACACTTTTTCAATGTATATATATATATATATATATACATTTAGTTAAATATGTATATATATATATACATATATATACATATATAAACATTTTCAAGAAATTACATTATAACCAAAATAATATACATAGCTACAACCTATAAGTATTTTCTATTGAATGCTACAGTCAACTATTTCATAGCTTGTTTCTTTTAATATTCCAAATTATATATAGAAACATATATACGTATATTTATTTTAATATATATATATATATATATTACACTTTCAAGAATTTACTTTTGCAATGAAAAAGAATAAGCTTGTTTAGCCACATATTTCAAACATTTAATATTTTATATTTAAAGAAGAATACACAAACATACACATGTATATATATATATGCATATATATATTCACAAATGTTTGATAAAAATAAAATAGACAGAGTTAGATTTCTGGAAGGATTCACAATTTGCAAGATATGGTTGGCCTTTCACTTACAACCACTGCCCCTATGGAGGGTGCATTGCCTATGGGGGAATCACCCTCTCCACAAGCTACAGCCTGTGGAGGGGTGGTTGCCTCCATAGGTAACCATTCCTTTAAGGGGAGGCATGGTTAAGGGGGCTTTAAGTATTTTCATTTGAATTTGACTAACTTAAATATATAGGGATAATAATATATATTTACATGTATATATATATACAACCTAGTATATATGTCAATATGTATTATTGTTACCTTCAAGAATCGTAAATTAAATATAAAAGGGGTAATTTATAGGTGTAGACGCATAAAAATGTCCTCTTAATCATTTTTATCCATTGCATATTTTAATTGATCATCTCCATAGTCATATCTCCATAAAACCATTAAAATATTATATGCATTTATAAGCACTTATTCATAACCATAATCCATTTACATAATCATTTAGTCATTTATCCATTATTTATCCATTTGCATAGTTCATTATCCCATTTCATAAATATTTATCATTTCATTAATCATCAACATATTCATAAATCATTTAACCATTTCATAAATCATTAATTCATCCATTTCATTAATCATTAATCTATAATCACTTAAATACATCCATTACACATACATAATCATTATACTCGTACATTCAATATTTCCATTCATCATCATATTCATATTCATATCTTTTATACATCCATTAATTCATCCATTTGCATGATTATTCATTTGCATTAATCATTAAAATGCATTCATATATTTTATCAAATAATTTAAAATTCACAAATCAATTTCCATGAAATTAGCTCAAATTTGAACTCATAAATCATTTCCATGGAATTAGCTCAAAATTGCACATTTTGAGCTTCCAAACACAAATCATGGCATAAATAACTCCACTCATTTCTCATTTCTCATTTCTCATTTTTATACATTATGCATTCATCTATATAAACCCCCTCTTCCCACCAAAAAAGGGACTTGGAAAACATTCGAATCAATTCATCATAACCTCTTGTAGCATTTGTGCTTGTGCAAAATCTGAGAGCACCAAAATGCTTGAAAACAAGATCTTGATGATAGTATGACAATGGAGTTTGATTTATTTTGAATGCTCATGTTGTTTTAGTTTGCATAGTTAGTTGCATTTTACATGTGTTTTCATTTAGAGATTCTTCATTGATGTTATATTGAGAGGTTGATTTGGATTTATAATTCAAATTATTCATCTTTCAATTTTTCAGCATATACAAAATGGTGAACCCGACGTGAAGGCCCAATGGTTTTCTAGTTGTAGTGTGTTGCAGATTTAAATAATCCATTTGCTCTTAATTTAAAATTGGATTTGATTCAGTAGTCACTTTCTCCTCATCTTGGATTGTGTGAGAACTATGGAGGATATTTTCTATTATCTCATATGAAATACTTTCACAAATTTGTATTTGGGTGCATAGGAAAATGTTTGATAATTAATCTCAAATGTAATTTGCTATAATATGAGGAAATGGAGAATTTTCTTTAATAAATGAAGAATAATGATGAATACACAATTTTTTTGTAATAGTCATTGAATGCATATGAGGAAATGAAGAATAATGCTGAACATTTTTAAATTTTGAGGAAAATACTTGATGCACTATTCACTTTTACCATTATACATGAAGAGACAACTGTAAAATTTGTTTTCATGGTATGATTTGAAGTCACAAATATCTGGGATGAATCTAACAAAGGTTTTGATGGTCTTTTTGTGCTAATGAAATCAACTTCTCTTTTTCTCTTTGATTATGAACTTTATGTGATACAAAGGCAGCAAAGGAATTTTCAGCAAAGACATTTTAAGTCTTTAGCAAAGGCATTTGATGTCTTTAGCATTTACCATCTCAACAAATGCATTTGATGTCTTCAACATTCACCCTCTCAATAAATGTGTTTGATGTCTTCAACATTCACCATCTCAACAAATGCATTTTGTGTATGTCTACAATTCTGGAATAATCTTTGCCTTTGAATTCTTTAGTTTTTTGTCCTCTCTTTGTTTGCTAATTGTTTGTCATTTTAATTTTCAGCAATCAATCTAGCTGTTGGAACCAGAATTTTGATAAAAATTTCCAAGTGTTTGAGAATTTAAAATATAAAATTCCTCTCACTTTCATAATAAACCTCACTACTGCCATTCATAAAGCTATTTTCACCCTTTACCACATTACCACTACCATATTGGCCATCCCTTACAACACTCATTCCTTAACGTAGTACCGTGGTCCATCACCAAGTAGCTCACTGTAAGGAAGTAAGAAGAGCCACTAATATCCATACTTTACCACTATACCTCGGAGGGTCAAGACTCAGCCCACAGTAGAGTGGTACATTAAGAAAGGATGTTGAAGACATACCATGATACTATGGGGAGATAGAATATGATACACGGTAGAGCGGTATACTAAAGAAGAGCACTAGGAAGACATCATGGTACCATAGGAAAGAGAAAGGTGATCCACGGTAGAGCAGTATATTGAATGTGTGTACTAAGGGGCACCACGGTACCTCTGGGAAGTGAATACTGACACGAGGTAGTGCAGTAACTAGCCTATTGGGTCATTTAAAACATATTGTAAACACTCAACATGCAAATGTTAAACTTAAACAAACATTTCATAAATGTCAAGTTAAACAAAGCAAACTAGGTGCTCCTATGAGATACCATATCATGTTATAGATGCAAACAAAGAATTAATAAATAAAACAAACTAAATGAAAGCACATGAAAACATGATCAAACCCTATCCCTTAGTGGGAGTGGTGCTTCTTTGATGTGGATGCCATTTCCCACCCCCTTGATAATCTTCAAATGTGATGAAGATGCAAGTGCCTATATTGCAAATGCATGAGATTGTAGATGATAATGCAAATGATTGATAGTGTAGTTGATTTTCAAGGAAGAATGCTTTGTATTTATAGATTCAAAAGGTTGAAGATTGAAGGATTTGGATGAATGTGGGACAAAATACCAACCAATGAGAGAAGGCCACTTGTCCACATGTGATTGGAGGAGGAATGAACACATTTTGGAGAATGTGCAAATAAATGTAATTAGGTGGATTTGAAATTTGAAAGATGGCTTTAAATGCATATGGTTGAGACATTTTGGGGGAAAATTTGTTTAGGCAAGAAAATCAAACAAATGGAGTTAATGAGGGAATATTCCTTGTGAGGAAAAATAGGGATAATTAGATAATTAATAAAACTGAATTTCATGTGCAAGTTGCAAAAGCTAGAGAAAAGAGGATTAGTGTTAGGAGTTAATCATGATTTAATTAACTTAGATGGAGGTTAGTTGATATGACACTTTATTTAGATTTTTTTGGATTTATTTAAATCAAACATTGAGAGGAATGTGAAAATTAGTAATTTAATTCAATAAAGTATGATTTATTCAATTAAATCAAGAACATTAGGAATTTAATAAAATAGCTTTGATTTATTTAATTAAATGAAGAACATTAGATGCATGATGTCAATTTGTGTGTCTACATTTTTCCCCTCTGTGAAGAAATGTACCTACTACATTGGTTCAAATAATGATGCCACCAAGATCGAAATTTTAAAAAAATCAAATTATTTCGGATGACCCAGCAGAAAGAAGTATGTTGGTACATTGCCCCCTCGAGAGATTGAGCCAAAAGTTCAATTTGAGGGTCGATCTCTCAACAAAGAGGTTCAAGATGGACGTATGGATGGTTAGACTAATAGATCTATATGATGATGCAAATGAGATGTTTTTAAGATTCTTAGAATAACAAATTTATATTATCCTAAACAACTTAAATGATGGTGCAATGCATGTGAGATGGATGAGAGAGATGATGCTGTCCTATGATGATATGACATGATTATGCAAAATGAGAGTGTGGATTTTTTATGAATGCAGGATGGATGCATTGATGAAATGATACTATGTTAGCGTGAAAGAGGATAGAAGAATGAAAGGGATCAACCCTTGAATCCAAGAATATGTAGAAGTCCAACAAGTCTATGAGTCATTGATACTTTATTAGATATGACGTATTGCTTATCCAGGGATGGGAGAAATAAGGAGCATAACTTTCCTTATGTTTGATAACACACATAAGTACGGTGCATCAAGGTATAAAGAACCAGGATGGAATTGAATCTAGTGTGATGGAATTTGACTCGACAATCAGATAGAAGTACTCTTGGGTATGTGCAGGATCATCATGGAAAAACCAGGCCCTTAAGTGGCAATAAAATTCAGAACTTTAGAGTTAGGAAACTTGACATAAAAATTTGAATAAGTTATCTATATTATTTCAAAAATATGTAACAATAGAATCTATAGAAAATTGAATGCAGTTTCTAAAATACTATGTTTATTTTTTACTTTTTTAAATATATTTGGTGAAAATTTTAAATTTCAATGTAGTAGTACTTAAATTTCAGGGAAAAAATAAGAAGTAGGTATCTGTTTGACCACCCTAACCATTATAAAATAATAATATTTTTTTATAATATTTTAGATATAACTAGAGGACTCATGTCCCGATGTGATGCATTTTATTTATAATTTTTTTCTAAGTAAATAATTAATAATGAATTTTTTTATTACAACTTTTAAAAAATATAAAAACTCATATGTTTGACCACCTTAATTTGGTCAAAAGTTCATAAAATTCAATTTATTTATTTTTAATCCTATAGTATGCGAAGCATAGAAAGTGACGTATGTTTCAGATTCAAAAAATGTGAAGTCATTTGAAAGCTATAGATGTTTTTCAATCAGCCTATCAATTAGGACTTTAGTTGTAATTCAAATAGAAAATTAATGATAATTATTTATTAAATTCAAAGAAAAGACTAATTTATATTGGTGGAAAGCTGAGAATCTCCTTTAAAAGCCCTTTTCGTTTCATCAATTTTGGGTAAAAGAAAAGTCATCAGCCACATGGGCCATCATATCACTTACATATCACCACTTTTTGCCCATCATGATCCTGCACATACCCTCTTGTTCACACTTGATATATAGAACCTTATTCAGAATGTAGCTCAAATATTCTAAACATCTCAGACCAAAACATAAAAAAGAAAGTGTTCATGTGTAGTCAACAAGACATATAAAACACCTTCCCTACAAACCAAACTAAGCATGCATGACCAATTTATATTACAAGGAAATCCAACAAACATAGCAAATAAAAAGATAATGATAATTTCTCCATTCCTTTCTCTCTTAACCATTTTGATTCGGCATCATCGAGAGGTCATTGGAATGAGCGCAAAATAAGATAAGTCGAAAAGACAAAGATAAAGTAAACAAACAAGCTAATGTTCTTCATACCGCTAGCCAAGACTAAACTACGGTGATGCCTGATGTTGATGTCTATTGTAGGAAGGATGCATCCTAGGACATGTATTGATCAGGTGATGATGATATTGACTAGATGATAAGCTATTGATACTCCGAGCTGACTAACTTGCTGACTTACTGACCTAGACTTGAGACATTGACGATTGAGAACACTCTTTTGCACCTTCTAGACTTGCTTCCGATTGTTTTTCCAAATGGTGAAAGCAAAGATTGATTTATTATGAGTGGATATTATTGCAGGTGAATGTTGAAATGGGACAAATGCACTTTTTTGGGTTTTTTTGAATGTTTTTGGTATTTTGAAATGTTTTGTGGTTGTTTTTAGGATTTCAAAATTTTTTACGAATGTTTTGATTTTCAAATTTTCCAATGTTTTTGGATTTTCTTGATATTTTATGAATGTTTTTGGATTTTATGTCTTGGGGACCGATCAAGGATTAGCCTTTCCTACGTTTGAGCTCAGATGACATAGTTCAGATGACACAGACTTGATTATTGACGAGACATGAAAAAATGGATTGCCAACTTATAATGACAGACTCCTAAAGGACTAACCTAATATGTCTCAGGGGTTGATCAAAGATCCACCTTGCCTATGTTCAAGATCAAAGACTACGTAGTTTGACAGTATGACTCTATTTTGACTTTTTTGGATTTTTGACATGTTTTTGGATTTTTGCATGATTTTGAAGATTTGGATATGGATGTGTGATGATATCAGTGCTCTGCTTTGAGATTTTGTTGAAAACCAAGCTAAGGTTTATTGATCAGATTGATGGATTGATGATGATAACATTGTTGAGGATACACAACAATGCAAGGATAGTTTTTAGCAACACAAGGATTGGGAGGGATATCTTGAGATGATGATGGATTGGTTGGATTTTGATTGATCAGGATTTTGAAGCTTGATTTGGAAAAAAATAAATTGATGATTTGATGTGACACTGAAGTACACAATAGATGCAACTGATATTGATTGTTTGGATTGATGCTTGATGAAATATAAAACTTGATAAAGAACATCTTCTCATCAAAATATGCCATAGGATAAGCTCATAAATTCTTGACCAATTTGATTTTATGTTTTCCAATGTTCAAATCACCACATAAGTTGGAGAATATAGACCAAGATTTATTTTCGAAGAAAGATGTAAATATCTACCCCTAGTGTCTAGCAATGTATGGAATTCCATGTGTGGATGCTTGGATAAGTGTATGGATAGATAGATATGGTAAGCATGCAAAGGATGTGAAGGATTATCTTGTGACAAAATAAGATGTTCAAATAGAGGATGCTTATTTGGATAATGCTTCAGGGCTTAGATACTATTGGGTAGGATAGGATCAATGAAAATGGCCCATGTCAAGATGTTTACCATAAACAAGTGTAAAGTGTGCACCAAACTTTTATCAAGATAAAGATAAGGTAGATAGATGGCAATGGGTTAGATAAATAGTTCATGGATGAATGGATTTATTATGGATGGAATGATGGCTTTATTATTGATGGGATGAGATGCTTCCAGCTGAACTAGTGCATGCAGATGCTCAATACTACATATGATGCTTGTTTACCAGGTTTTCATCATGGTACTTGTCCAAAGCATGACCATAGTGGTTTTCACTGGAGGATGATTTTTATTTTTACTATTTTCTTGATTTTTTTATTTTTTTATTTTTGTGTTCAATATCTTAATCTCATGCTGAACCACCTGGTACTGCTAACATTGATGCTTCTATCATAATTTGTCATTGATATCCTTCTTGAAGAAGTTTTTTTTCCAAGATACTTGCACTTGAATACAACTTTTGAGATTCCTGATCTACTTTGTTGATATCAGACTTAACTTTGTCTTTGTGTGCACATCGCGATAGAGTGTCTTTTGAATCCTTATGATGAAGGGTAGCTACCAATACATGGTCAATGTGAGAATTGGATATCACATATAGAGGTGTGGATGGTGGAGTGTGTTTAGGAATGAAAGATGGATTGGTTGATAGTTTGAAATCTTTGACTCTCCAAACTTGGGAAGATGAGCAATAATGGGTGGATATAGAAGTGTGTGTGGAATTAGGAATAACTGCTTGATATACTTTGTATGTCGCTTGAGAAGCCTGATTTTTCCTTTGTGGACATCTTTGATGGATACTTTTCCCCTTTTTATTGTTCCCCATAGTTTCTTTGACTAATGGAGTTTGATAGGGATACTCTTTCTTTGTGTTCTTTGGTATCCATGTGTATTTTATTTTTCCTTCATGCCTCCCTAATTATATTTATTTGGTGATGTTCTTTGTGATTTGATTCAAACATTTCTTTTCATGTTGGTTCCAATTCATGGATGGGGTGATGGGTGGATGTAGATTCGTGATGTGGCAGGTTGTAGTATTGACATTAGTTTCATCATAAGGATTCTTCATGCTCCCTATGTGGACATTTGCTTGAGATGAATTTTCCCCCATTTTATTGAGGTATCTATGAACCTTGGTTTCATACGTACACAAAAGCAAGAAATAAACACAATATTAGATCATATGCAAGGTGAAACAAGGATTCCCCATGAAATCCATTGGAAATGCTTAAAATAGGAAAAACGAAGAACAAACATGAAATATAAATGAAATCCTAATTTAAGAAATGAAAACTCTTGATCTCATGGGGGAGTTGGTGCCCATTGATCTGTTGAAATCAACCCTTTCCCAACTCGTTTATAATCTTGATGATTTGATTGATCCACTTTGGTTGAATTCCTACATAACCTAGCTAAGAACTTGATATAGAGAGATGAAAATGGCTATGCTTGAAGATGGATTTGAGTATAATAAATTTACTTAAATTGTGGATGATAGAATGAGAGGAAGAGTCTCTCCTTTATAGATTTCCAAACTGGAAGAATGAGGGATTTGGATGAATGTGGGACAAAATACCAACCAATGAGAAGATGCCACTTGTCCACATGTGATTGGATGAGGAATGAGCACATTTTGGTCGATGTGCATGGTAAATGCCATGAAATTCAAATTTGAAATTTGAATGTGACATGTTTAGAGGGAAGGGAAATGGAGTTAATGTCACTTGGCTCAATGCAAAGGACATGTAAGAGGTCTTCAATGCCTTGTTGGAAGGACCAAGCCCATTTGAATTTGAATTCAAATTTGAGGGAGTATTCCCCTTTTATGCCATGTGAGGGAAAATAGAGATTTAATAAATGAATTAAATCTATTTTCATGTGCAAGTGGTAAAAGCTAGAGGATGGGACATGATTTAAGATTAAACTAATCAAAGATTAATTAATGTAATGAGGAACTAGGAGATGTGACAATTTAGACTTAAATTTATGAATTGATTTAAATCAAATTGTGAGCAAGGGTTTAATTAAATAAATGTTTCGATTTATTTAACAAAAGGAGATAATGTTATATTAAATTAAATAAGGTTTAATTTATTCAATTTAATAAGAAGACTTTAGACACTTGATTTAAATAAAATAAATTATTTAAATAAATAGAGATATAAGGTTAATTAAATTAAATTGATTAATTAAATCAATAGAGGAAAAAGACCTAATTAAATAAATAATGATTTATTTAATTAAGGGATGAAAAGTGTTGATAAGATGAGAGTATGATTCAGGATGAAATGGTGTTAGTAAATTAGGATCTAGTGTGTCAGATCGAATTGTACATTTTCCATGTCTACATTTTGCCCCTCTTTGAAGCAATGTACTTGTTGCATTTCTTCAAAGAATAAACTGTTGTGATCAAAGTTCAAAATTTCTCAATTTTTCAGATGCCCCACTGCTGCCCCAGCAGAAGGATATTGCTAATATATTGCCCCCTTGAGAGATCGAGTAGAAATGTAAATTTTTTGATCAAGATCATGATAATATGCGAGAGGAGTGGTTCTATTGATCAGAGGACGAAAGATAATATTTTGATGTAGATAATTTTGATGATGTATAGACAATCATCGGCCATGGGTAGCCTCATGTGTATTTTGAGATCTCACACCTACCTGATATTTGGATAGAAATTTTAGTAAAGATAGAAGGATAAGAAGAATAAGATGGATGGAAGGAGGATCCAACAAGCCTACACTATGATGATGATGATTTTCTTACCAAGAGTTGGGATTTTCAAAGGTCCAATTACTTTATGTTTGATAACACACATAGGTATGATGCATCAAGATATAAAGGTACATAGTGTGATGGACTTTGACTCGTCAATTAGATAGGAGTATTCTTGTTCACACTTGACATACAAAAACCTTGCTAGGACAGACCTAACAAAGGAAGTACTCACCAAGTTATTTTACAAGAGTATCCAACAAGCATAGCAAATAAAAAAGATAATGAGCATTTCCCCATTCCTTTTTCTCTAAACCTATTTTGTTTAGGAATCATCGAGAGCTCCTTGAAATGAGTACAAAATAAGATAAGTCAAAAAGACCAAGATAAAATAAATAAACAAGATAATGTTCTTCATACCGCTAGCCAAGGCTAAACTACTGCGAGATACCTGATGCTTATGTCCATCATGGGAAGGATACATCCTAGGACATGTGATTAGGGTTTTGGTGAGACTAATTGGGTGATAAGCTATTGATACTCTGAGTTGATCAACATGCTTGCTTACTAACTTAGACTTAAGACTTTGACAATTAGGGTGTTCACTTTGGAACCTAATATACTTTCTTATGATTGCTTCACCAAAGGATGAAGGTGATGATTGATTTTATTATGGGATGATAATTGCGGGTGAAAGCGAGATGAGATGAAAACACCATTTTGGATTTTTCAAATATTTTGAGGCTGTTTTTGGTATTTTTGAGATGTTTTACAAATGTTTTTGGATTTTGTGTCTCGGGGGCCAATCAAGGATGGCCTTGCCTATGTTTAAGCTTAGAGACAACATAGTTCGGCCGACAATTGACTTGACTCGATGATAAGATAGATGGGAAAACAAATTTCCATTTTATTGCAACCAATGCCCAAGGACTAACCTAAACTATCTCAAGGGATGATCAAAGATCAACCTTGCCTATGTTCAAGCTCAAAGATGATGTAGTTCTGTCAGATGACCCTGTGTTTGATTTTTTGGATTTTGACATGTTTTGGATTTTGAATGATTTGGATGTTTTTGGATTTTCGTATAATTTTGACGATTTGGATATGGATATGATATCAGTGCTTTGTTTTGGGATTTTTTTGAAAACCAAGCTAGGATTTGATTGATCAGATTAATGAATTGATAGTTTAACTAAGTGTGTTAAGTCAAAAAAAAGAGATAATGCACTCGTAAACTCTAGGAAGTTGTGTTATCCTAGAGTAAACTGATACATGAGAGGGTAGTTTGACTAAGTGTGTTAAGTCAAACAAGTTGATGATGGATTGGATAATTTGACTAAGTGTGTTAAGTCAAACAAGTTGATGATGGATTGGATAATTTGACTAAGTGTGTTAAGTCAAATAAGATAATAATGTACTTGTAAACTCTAGGAAGTTGTGTTATCCTAGAGTAAACTCGTACACAAGAGGGTGGTTTGACTAAGTGTGTTAAGTGAAACATGGTGATAATTGATTGAATTTGATCGATCAAGATTGATGAAGCTTGATTTGGAACAAAATTTTTTTGATGATTTAATGTGACGTTGATGTGTGCATTAGATATGACTGATATGAATTGTTTGGATTGATGTTTGACGAAAGATAGAGCTTGATAAGGAATGTCTTCATATCAAAATATGCCATGGGCTAGCGATTTAGATTTTTGGATCACAAATTCTTAACCAATTTTATTTCACATTTGTAAATGTTTGGATCGCCACATAAGCTGGAGGATATATATGAAGATTTATTTCTGAATCAAGATGCAAACATATTCCCCCAAGTGTCTAGCAATGCAATGAATGTCATGGGTGGAAGCTTGAATAGGTGTATGGATAGATAGGTATGGATCATCTTGTGATAAGATAATTCTTTAAGGCTCAGATAATGTTGGGTAGGATAGGATCAATGAAAATGACCCATGTCAAGTGTCTACCATAAGCAAGTGTAAAGTGTGCACCAAAATTTCATCAAGATTAAGATAACTTGGATGATGGATGCAAATAGATGAAGATGGATTGGATAAATGGTTCATGGATGAATGGATTTATTATGGATGGAATGGTAGCTTTATTATGGACGTGATAAGATGCTTTCTCCTGAAATGGCACATGTAGATGCTCGATTCTACACATGATGCCTATTTGCTAGGTTTTCATCACGGTACTTGTCCAAAGTGCCACTGAAGTGGTTTTCACTAGAGGACGATTTTTTTCTTTACTATTTTCAATCATTTTTCTGATTTTTTTGGATTTTTTTGTATTTTCTGAGAGATTTTAAGCTGATGTTGAATCACCTAGTACTTCTGACATTGATGCTTCTATCATAATGTGCCATCGATATCCTGCTTGAAGAAGCTACTTTTTCAAGATGTATGCACTTGAATTTTTTTTTTGAAAAATCTATTTTGCTTTGTTGATACCAGAGTTAACTTTGTCTTTGTGTGCACATCGCAATAGAGTTCCTTTTGAATCCTTATGATGAAGGTTCGTTGCCAACACATGGTCAATGTGAGAATTAGATATCATACATGGAGGCATGGATGGACTGTGTTTAGGAATAAAAGATGGACTGGTTGATAGTTTGGAGCCTTTGATTCTCCAAACTTGGGAAGATGAACAATGATGAGTGGATACAAAAGTGTGCATGGAATTAGGACCAACAACTTGATACACTTTTTACGTTGCTTGAGAAAATTTAGTTTTCTTTTGTGGACATCTTTGATGGATACTTGCCCCCTTTTTATTTTTCCCCATAGTTTTTTTGACTAATGGAGTATGATAGGGATAATCTTTCTTTGTATTCTTTGGTATCCATATGTCTTTAATTCAAATACCCCTTTCGATGTTGGTCCCAATTCGTGGATGGGGTCATGGGTGGATTAAGATTCATGATGTGGAAGGTTGTAGTATTGGCATTGGTTTCATCATAAGGATTCTTCGTGCCCCCTATGTTGGTGTTTTCTTGAGACAAAGTTGCCCCCAATTTTATAGAGGTATCACTAATATGTTTATATCCCTTGATTGTGAAATAACCAAGACCTCGATGTTTTGGATTGCCAATAATTCGTACTGGTTCCAGGATACCTTCTTCATGTAGGTCTAATCCTCTGCCTTGATAATTCATCCGTTGAAACATTTTATTTGCAATAGGATATGATTTACCTTGGAAACAAGGTGCTACTCCTTCTTTGCTTTGTGGTGGATCTTCTGATGAGATAGCTTGCCCTAAAAAAGGTAAGTGATCCAAGTTTATAAGTGATAGGATCCTCCATTTGTGGGATAAATTCCTGATTGATATCTTTGGTTTGATCTTGTGAAATGTTAGATTGTAATGCTCCTTCAAGAGGTGTTGATGCTTCACTGTCCTTGTAAAAGTCTTCCTCATGATTCATTCTCGATATGCTTTCACATGGTGTTTTTGATTCACAACTTCTATAGAAGCCTTCTTCATGACCCATTTCTGATATGTCTCTGTATTTCTCTATATCTTGATCATGTGTACAAATGTTAAGAGTAGGAGACTCTTGTTCCTTGGTAATGATATCAAGAGTATGAGACTCCTGTTTTGAATGAAGATCATCTACGAGTCTATTCAAAGAAAGAATCTTATGGGTCGACGGAGGGGTATGTGCTATATGGATATGATCCTTATTTGAAACATCTTGTATAGATAGGAGAGTGTCCATTATATCATTATAGTAGCTTGGAGATACAAATTATCGATCTCAAATGATTTCGGAATTGCTTTCAACATGCTTTGGATCAAGTTCTTGTCATGGGTCAATTTCAAAGAATGGATTGCTTTCTTGGATATCTTCATTAGGCATAGGAAGATTCTCAAATTTCATGAGGTCAAAGGATGTCCATATGTTTTGAAAAGGATCATTGCTAGACCTTGGTGAAAGATGTTGATCATGCTTTGGAATAAATTCCTGAGATATGTCCTCTAACTCATTAGGTGATGTAGAGACATTTTCAACATGATCATTGGTCAAAGTATCTTGATCATCATTTTTAATGATTGTGGTGGGAATATTTTGCAATATTTATTAAGTGAGTAATGCTTATGTTTGTTGTTGAGCCAACAACACTTGTTGTTGGTTGTGTTGTTGTTGTGCCAACAATGCATTTTGTTGGGCTTGTTGTTGTGATACTTGTTGATACACTTGTTGATGGATTGCTTGCAATAGTGCCTATAATTGTGCTTGCTCCTGTCGAGCCTATGATAGGGTAGGGTTGGATGGAACACTCACTGTTCCATGCTCTAGGTACTTGTTCTCAAGAACAACTAGGTGACTCTCCACCTTAAACCTTTAGGTCCTATCTCAGTTGTAGGCTCCCCTGGTTCTACTGGCCAACCCCACTATCATCAAACCCTCTGTCTAGCAAGCCAAGCTTGGTGCCTTGCCACTACCTCCTCCTTAGCCCTTAATCTCCCCTAAAGGCTAAATACTCCCATCCTTTCAATTGCTCTTTGCAGGGGTGTGGGAATACTTCCAAAAATTTCCCACCATCTCACACTGATGCTAACAACTCCACCTTGTGCCCTTTGTCCATCGCTACCTCCAAACCCTCACCTAGGGTTAAAAAGGCTACAAGCCTAGAGCCTCCCAATTAACCCTCCTAACCCGGGAAAAGTGGATATTTCTCCAGACTCTTCCAAAGAACCCCAAACCTTTTCTGTGGATTCTTGGTCCTATTATCAAGCTCTTCAATATTTTCAAGGTCTCAACCCTTGCTTGACCATACACAGTCTCATTCTTTAAATTAGCAAATTTAGGGCTTTTAGAGTCATTTCTTGACCACCCCGTGAACTGTTATTTTTTTCTCTATCCAAATGGTCTTGTGAGATCTCCTCCTTCATACCAAGCCTCTACAAGGCTTTCATCCACCTTCCTACCATGGGGTTTAGCAAGGTCAGATCACCCCTGCAAGTTAAGTGTATCACACTTCATAACTTTCCTAGCCGAGCACAGTCAAGCTCACTTAGGATAAGTCATTCAAAATGTGTCCATGCCTCCTACCTACCCCTAAATCTACCATATTTACACACATGGAGACTAGCTCCAATCCCCAAAATTTTGTACACCAGGTAGAGTGGGAAAAGGAACTAGAACCCCATCTTTGACAGGTTGCTAGTCAGATCAGCAAAGAGAAAACACTTAACTAACTACAAACAAAAGCTTGAAAATGATGAAAACAACTAATGCAGAACCAAAACAATGTTTGGAAACTTCATACATTACATCCTACACATATTTTATTGCCTGGTTATGCCATTAACACACTACCAAGAACAAAACACAGGATCTGAATCAATTTCCACATTGTCTTTGCTTCTCATTCATGAAATTTTGAAATTGCCAAAACTTCACAAAGACTTCCAACCCGTCTATAGGTCAAGGAATACCTTTTATAGGTTTTCCCAAAGTAGTTGTGCCTCCCTTGGGTCGGAAAAGTCAGTTACCAAGTGGGAAAAAGTGCAAAATGTCCCAATTTGCCACTTTTCCTAATTTCCTAGAAACTAACACAAATGAGTGTCTAAATTCAAAATCTTAAATACTCCTGATAGCTCCTGACTAAACTTTTTATTAAGTCTCTCACTCAATTGTAATGGTCAACATTACCTTATAAATTCAAAAATAAAAATTTCCTAAGCCTAGTGTTTCCTAGGTGTTTTCTAGGTGCTCCTGCACCAGCCTGGTGGTGGGCTTGAGCTTAAGCTTGTGCTTGTTGAGCAACTAGTTGAGCAGCTTGTTGGTTTTGGAGCATCTTTTGGTGGGAAGCTTGTCGAGCGGCTTGCAACATGATGGTGAATTAATTTTTCATGGTTTGTTTTGGTGGTGGTGGCAGTGGATTGGGAATGGTGTTGATTGTTGGGGTTGCTTGAATGGTTGCCACCTGTTGTTGTGATACTGCTGGAAAAATGAGAGGATTTGATATGATGTTTTTCTTTATGATTGGAGTATTGCTCTGATTTGGTTGGTGAAGGGAGAAGTCTCATGGATTGATTGTTTGGTTGATAGATTTGTAAGTTTTGACTTTGATTTAAATCTTCCAAAGGGAAAGGGGTTCAAAAATTTAGATTGGAAAAACTCACATTTGTTGTACCATTGATGTTTGTAGGAGATAATGATCTGATGTATGGATTGTACAAATGCAATTTTTGAAAATCAATTTGAATTGTAATGCTTGGATATTTTGGTTAAATTGGACTACTCATGATGTATGAATCAAGTTTATATTCCATGTTCCTCTTGTGTTTTGACCTTGTTGACCTCTAAGGGGTTTAGGTCCAATGATATGAAGGATGAATTGGGTGAATGATATGGGTGTTTTGATTCTAGAATTTTAGGAACTTTAGATGAATGCTAGATTTAAGGACCTTTTTTTATTCAATTTTGATTGAGGATAGTTTGACTAAGTGTGTTAAGTCAAACAAGGTGATAATGAACTTGCAAACCTTAGGAAGTTGTGTTAATCTTGGGAAAACTCACATAAGAGAATGAATTGGCTAAGTGTGTTAAGCCAATCAAGGTGATTATGAACTAGTAGACCTCAAGAAGTTGCATTATCCTAGAGGCAAATTTCTTCAAGAGATTCAACTATTTGGCTAGGTGTATTAAGCCAAATAGAGTGATGTTGATTTAGCCTTCAATTTTAGCATGAATGATTTTTCGAAAGTTCTCAAAAGTTTGTTTGGTGGGATGGAATTTTGATAAATGTTTGGATGGATGAAGTGTTTGACTTGATCCTAGATGACCCTACGAGGACCTACTTACAATACCAAGGTAGTGAAGAACATGTTTTTCCCTAAAAGTGGTTCAAACCAAAAGACCAATGTTTGCTTGAAAACCATATGACTCAAAAGGGACCAAGCACATGTGTGGTTCAATTATTTTTTATCTTGCTTAGATTTGGTTCTTTTTACCACAAACACTTTCTTGATTATGCTTTTCAAACTAAATGTCTAATGTCCCAATTTTGTTTCATCCCACAAAGTGCATTATGTGGAAATCAAGCCAATCAAGGCAAAGGTTTCCTAGTGTTGACTTTGGTGAAAACAAATGATGATTAAACCCAAGCACTTAGAAACCTCTAAGGATAGAATCCTTGGGGCAAGCAAGAGCACTTGGATTTGTCAAGGATATTTGTGTCCCCCAAAGGGTTTGAAATTTTGAAGCTTGTGTGGTTGTTTTTTTTTCAATTGTTTTGAGGACCAAGCAATGAATTTTTAATTTCCAAGAACATGTACAGCCCTAGGATGAAGAGACAATATTTTGTTGGGTTCCCACTTGGCTGAATCTAGCTGTGCATATTCTGTGTGGATGACTAGATGCTTGAACACACTAGCTCCCCTCCATGACACACACTTCTCAGGTTAGCCAAGCATTAGTACCCATGAATCTCCTATGGCATACTTTTCATCTCTACAACAAAATCGCATGTATAATGTGGGGCGGCTTCAAAGGACATGACCTTTCGCACCAACAAAATAGATAAGTATTTGGCCTTCTAAACAAGGATTTTAATTTGGACTTTCCATTCATGGAGGCTGACCCATGCGGTGAGAGACCATTGTTGTCCTTCTCGTCAGAGACAACAACATGATACTAGCTTTTTCTCCAGTACCCACTTTTATATCCCGAATGGAAATACACTTGTCCTTAGTGTCTTACTGGTTGGCTCATTCCCTTGGGTGAGTATTGTTTCCCACAAGGCCATCCCACTAAGATAAACAAAAGTGAGTAAACATATTTGTAGTTTGATCAACCTTTGTTTAGAAACAAAGGGAGAACACACTCAAAAAGCCTACTCACACTCGCAAGATGTTTTGTTCAATTTTAAATGCAAAAAATAAAGTGTGGAGGTAATACTTTCGACAACTTAATATCACAAAAAAACTTTTGATTCTCAAGATCACTGTGAGGCATGAGAGAAGCGCATACGCCTTTTAAATGACATTACTTTGTGAAAAGGATTACAAAACATCAAAAACACACATGTTCATTTTGATCCTCAAAGCAAGAAATGAGTTCTTTTTAAAGCACCAACTTTGAAGTGTGAGAGTTTGATTTGTTCAATTTTTAAACCTTTAAACAAAATCTAGTAGATTGTTTCTAGGTTATTTTTAACCCTTTTGCAAACTTTTGAAGAAAAGAAATTTGTTTGTTCTTTTTAAAACCTAAAAGAAATTTGAGTGTTTCTAAGGCATGAAAGTAAACAAATTCCTTTTAAAAATGGAATTAAAAATCATTTAAAAAGTGTTGAACATCACTATAGTGTTTAAAAAAACTTTGTGAATAATGAACATGATGTCATGATGAACCTCCTATTTTGCTTTCTCCCTTTTTCCAACCTGAAAAATGACAGAAATAGAGAGCACAAAAATAGCAAACAGGTCAATAGTTAGAAAATCCAAAAATTAAAAAGCACATGTTAAAATTTAAAACCTGACTATTTTCCACAGCAGAATTAGCGGGTGCAACGTAGTTTGGAAATGATGTGGCACTATATAGAGCCATGCATTTGACTAGGTGTGGTGCTTTGCAGAAATAGAGACCGCGGGTGTGACATAGTTTGGAACTAAAATACGTAGCCAAGTTTGACAAATTTCAAAAAAAATTAGGCAGGAATGTAGGCGCAGTGCTATTTGGAGAATGGTGTGGTGTGATATGGCACTGCACCTACAAATGTGGTGCAATATAGAGTTGTGGGACTAAGTGCAGCGGATTTTGTGACTATGGATCCATGGTCGAGTTTGCAAGTTCAAAAAGTCAAGAACAGGAATAGGTGCGGCGGATTTTGGAAAAGATGCAGTGCAATATAGCACCACGCCTGCAAATGCGGCACAATATAGGACCGCAAACCTCTAACCTACAAAACAAAACGTGAAAAATGCAGATTTTTTTTTAAAAACGTCATTAAAAAGGTAGAAGCCCTCCTTCTAGTGCCAAAATGTGAACCCTAGTTTCATACCTACACAAAAACAACAAACAAATACAATATTAGATCATATGCAAGGTGAAACAAGGATTCCCCATGAAATCCATTTGAAATGCTTAAAATTAGAAAAACGAGGAACAAACGTAAAATATAAATGAAATCCTAATTTAAGAAATGAAAACTCTTGATCCCATGGGGGAGTTGGTGCCAATTGATGTGTCAAAATCAGCTGTTTCCCAACTCCTTTGTAAGCTTGATGACTTGATTGATCCACTTTGGTTGAATTCCTGCATAACCTAGCTAAGAACTTGATATAGAGAGGTGAAAATGGCTATGCTTGAAGATGGATTTGAGTATAATAAGTTTACTCAAATTGTGGATGATAGAATGAGAGGAAGAGTCTCTCATTTATAGATTTCCAAATTGGAAGAATGATGGATTTCGATGAATGTGGGACAAAAGACCAACCAATGAGAAGAAGCCACTTTTTCGCATGTGATTGGAGGAGGAATGAGCACATTTTTGTCAATGTGCATGGTAAATGCCATGAAATTCAAATTTGAAATTTGAATGTGACATGTTTAGAGGGAAGGGAAATGGAGTTAATGTCACTTGGCTCAATGCAAAGGACATGTAAGAGGTCTTCAATGCCTTGTTGGAAGGACCAAGCCCATTTGAATTTGAATTCAAATTTGAGGGAGTATTCCCCTTTTATGCCATGTGAGGGAAAATAGAGATTTAATAAATGAATTAAATCTATTTTCATGTGCAAGTGGTAAAAGGTAGAGGATGGGACATGATTTAAGATTAAACTAATCAAAGATTAATTAATGTAATGAGGAATTAGGAGATGTGACAATTTAGACTTAAATTTATGAATTGATTTAAATCAAATTGAGAGGAATGGTTTTATTAAATATATGTTTTGATTTATTTAACAAAAGGAGATAATGTAAGATTAAATTAAATAAGGTTTAATTTATTCAATTTAATAAGAAGACTTTATAGACTTGATTTAAATAAAATGAATTATTTAAATAAATAGAGATATAAGGTTAATTAAATTAAATTGATTAATTTAATCAACAAAGGAGAAAGACCTAATTAAATAAATAATGATTTATTTAATTAAGGGATGAAAAGTGTTGATAAGCTAAGTGTATGATTTAGGATGAAATAGTGTTAGTAAATTAGGATCTAGTGTGTCGAATCGAATTGCACATTTTCCATGTCTATAGTATCACTAATATGTTTAGATCCCTTAATTTTTGAATAACCAAGATCTTCATACTTAGGATTGCCAATAATTTTCACTGGTTCTAGGATACCTTTTTCTTGTAGACCTAATCCTTTGCCCTGATAATTCATCTGCTCAAATTTTTTATCTACAATAGGAAATGATTTACCTTGGAAACAAGGTGCTAATCCTTCTCTCCTTTGTCATGGATCTTCAAAGGTGATAACTTATTCATTGATAAGATAGCTTGGCATGAAAAAGCTAAGTGATCCAAGTTTATAAGTGATCAAATCCTCCATATGTGGGATAGCTTCCTGATTGATATCTTTGGCTCGATCTTTTGAAATATCAGATTTAAATGCTTCTTCAAGTGATGTATATGATTCACTGTCCACGTAAAATTATTCCTCATGATTCATTCTTGATATGCTTTCACATGATTTTTATTATTCACAATTTTTATAGAAGCCTTATTCATGATCTATTTTTGATATGTCTCCACAGGCTGTTTTTGATTCACAACTTCTATAGGAGCCTTCTTCATGATCTATTTCTGATATGTCTCCATATTTTTCTATATCTTGGTCATGTGTACAAATGTTAAGATTAGGAGAATCTTGTTCCTTTGTAATGATGTCAAGAGTATGAGAATCTTGTCTCGAATGAATATCATCCACATGCCCATTAGGAGTAAGCATCTCATGGGTAGATGGAGGAATATGTGCTATATGGATATGATCATCATTTGTGACATATTGTATAGATTGGAGAGTGTCCATTAGATCATTGTAGTATCTTGGAGATACGAATTATTGATCTTGATTAATTTTTGAATTTATTTTGTTATGCTTTGGATCATGTTTTTGACATGGGTCAATTTTAAAGGATGGATTTCTTACAAAGGGTTCTTGGACATCGTCATTAGGCATGGGAAGTATCTCAATACCCTCTTGATCTTTGAGTGTATTTGGATCAAGTGTGGAGTTGAGGATCCCTTTATTATCTGTAACCATGAGGTCAAAGGATGTCAACATGGCTTGGGAAGGACCATTTCTAGACTTGGTTGATAGATGTTGATGATGCTTTGGAATAAGTTCTTGAGATACATTGTCAACATGATCATTGGTGAATGGATCTTGTATTATGTCAATAGGATTAAATAGAATCAACACATCTTGAATTAGATCTTTGTAGGAGGGGTCTTGATCATGACTAAAAATTGGCTCTTGATGTATGTTGATTTGATCATCGAATGAGGTGGAAACATCTTCAAGGTGTTCATCAAATGGATAGATCTTGATCATTTTTTTCAACAATTGTGGTGGGGGGATAGTCAATGCTATCACTAGTGGTTGAATCTCGATCATTGTCCCTAATAGTTATTATTTTTTGATTAATAAGGTCTTGGATGATATTTTTAAGTCGAATACAATTTGATGTTGTGTGTCCCTCTATTTTGTGAAAATCACAAAGGTGCTTCTCGTTATACCCTAGTGGTTTAACTTGCGACTCTTGATAATTCTCATAAATGGGGATTTTAATGAGATTTTCTTGTATCAACCATTGCATGACTGATTCAGTTGGTTCCCCAAGTGGTGTGTATTTTCATTTGTTACCTTGTGAGATTTTTACTTTGAATTGACCTTACGATGATTAACCTTCAAGATGGGGTGGTTAGCTTTGTTGTTAATATTGATATCCAACCTCTTGACATTGGAGATATTGTTCTTGATGTGGCTTTGGACACAACTCAGTGTTTTGATGAAATGGTTCAACCAATGGAAGAATGTATTAATTTTGGGATGGAGATTTCTATTGGCGCAATGAGTCAATTATTTTGGAAAGTGAAGCAGTTTGATCTCTCAAAATTTGATCTTGATCTCGAAACCCTTGATACAGTTGATTTGGTTGTTGTTCAAGCATATTTGCAATGTATACTTGTGGTTTTTGTGTTGGATCATGGACAAATTGATTTTGGAAAATTTTTTGATTTGGTTTGATGTTTAGATTTGGCATTATAGGTTGAAATTGAACATTGTTTGGTTGGGAATCACATTGCCCTGATTTAGGTAGCTTTGATTTTACATGGTGTTACCTTTACTTGGATCAATACATGGAGTTGTCAATATATTGCTTGGATTTTTACCAATGTGTGATTTGCAAACATATATATCCAAAAGTTCACTAAGTGTGTATTTGATATGTTCATGTTTGGTAAGCTTGTAGTCACATTTAGCATGTATGGATTTGGTGGGACAATGTTGTTCGAAAGAGGACTCATGCATTGATTGTTTGGTTGATAGATTTGTAGGTTTTGAGTTTGACTTAAGTCTAACATAGGGAAAGGTGGTCCAAAATTTAGATTGGGCATACTCACATTTTTTGTATCGTTGAAGTTTGTAGGAGATAATGATTCCATGTACAGATTGTATAAATGTGAGTTTTGATAATAAATTGGCATTGTAAGGCTTTGATAGTTTGGTTGACTCATGATTTATGGATCATGTTTAAATTCCATGTTATTCTTGTGTTTTTACCTTGTTGAAAAAAGTGAACCTCTCAGGTGTTTAGGACCAATGATGAGAGGAAAGATGAAAGGGTGAGTGATATGGGTGTTGAACTTTTAGGAACTTTACACTTTAGGATTTAGGATTTTGATTTGTTTTGATTTGGATGATGAACTTGTAAACCCTAAGATGTTGGATGTGACCCTAGGATGAACTTCTTCAAAGAGGTGCTAGTTTAACTATAGGTATGAGAAAGGATTCATTCTCACACTCCTAACTAAACAAGGTGATTTTGATTTGGTCTAATGATGTACCAAAGTATAGATAATTATGTTTCCAAAGCTTCAAATTTGTTTGTGGGATGGAGATGATAAATTTTTGGGATGGATGAAGATTTTGATTTGCTCCTAAATGAACCTAATAAGGACTTGTTTACAAGACCAAGGTAATGAATAACATGTCTTACCCTATGAGTTTTTCAAACCAAAAGACCAATGTTTGCATGGAAAACCATATGACCAAAATATAAAAAGAACATCTGTGGGGTTCAATTGGAGTTAATCTTGATTAATGAATTGATTTTACCATATCCACACCTCTTGCTTAAGTTTCAAACTGAATTTCTATGTCTCAATTCTTTTTCATTGCACAAGGTCCATTATGTGAAAATCAAGGTTTCAACAGCATATTTCCTAATGTTGACTTTAGTAGGAGAAAATTGTGATGTAAATCCAAATACGTAGAAGCCTATAAGGATGGAATCCTTAGGGAAAGCAATAGCACCTGGATTTGTCAAAGGTATTTGTTCTTCCTAAAGAGTTTGAAATTTTGAAGAACTTTGTGATTGTTTGTTTTCAAGTGTTTTAGATCCAAGCAAAGAATTTTTATTTCAAAATTTTGCACAACCCTAGGATGAAAGAGGCTATATTTGTTGAGTTCCCACCTGGACGAATCCAACTATGCTTACTCTTAGCGGATGATTAGATGTTTGACCAAACAGGCACCCCCTTACAGTGCACTCGCTTCTTGGGTCAGCCAACCATCAGTACCCATGAAACTCCCATGGCATACTTCTCATATCTTCCAAGAAAAATAAAAATGTGGGACAACTTTAGAAAAATCGTTCTTGCATCAAAAAATAGATAAGGATTTTGGATTTTACACAATTTTGGCTCTTAATCAAGGCACCCGTTTAGAAAGCGACACGAGAGGCAAGATCAACTCATACAAAGAGTATCACTTGCTTGTCTATAGGAGTTCCTGTAGTGATGAGATTTCCTCAACATTCTAATTTATATACCGGTTGGGAGAAGCTTGACGTTTATCTCGTTATCAGTTTGAGTTGTTCCCTTGGGATGAGTACTTTTCCCACCAAGGTAGGCTCTCTAAGGGTGAACAAAAGTGAAGAATTTTATTTTAATTTTGACCACCTAACGCATTTCGGTGGGAGCACACACAATACCTTTTCTTCACACTCACAAGGTTTGTCAATTTTAAGACTCTAAATTGAAGTGTGGAGGTAATCACTTATACAACCTAATATCACAAAAAAAAAAATTGATTCTCAAGATCACCATGAAGCGCGAGAGAAGTGCATACACCTTTTAAATGATATTACTTTATAAAAGAGATTACAAAACATGAAAAACACGTTCATTTTAGGCCTCAAAGTAGTAATGTGTTTGTTTTATAGCACCAACATGAAGTGTGAAGTTGATTGTTCAATTTTAGAACAAATCAAAATCTATTATGTTTCTAAGGTTCAATTTTAATCCAACTTGAAAAAGATCAAATCAATGATTAATTTTAAACCCCAAAAAGAAGTGAGTTGGCTTAAAATAGAAAATGAGAGCATACAATGGAAGCCCTAGATTATTACAACAAGCATTAAAAAATGCTTTTTCAAGTCTTAATTTCAATTTTCCATGATCAATTTTCTTCAACTCTAATCTACTTGTTTTTGTTCAATTTTGATGCTCAACTCCAACGCCAACCTATGTGATATGATGATTGTATCTTGAACAAAAACTAAATACATGCAAATCCTTTAGTTTTAATTCAAAAATCAAGACATGATAACATATTTTAATATTACCCCTTTCCAAAAAAAAATCCAACTTGCAATAGACTTTAAATGCTCACTTTTCCCTCATTAATGAGGTTGGGAGGCTCAAACAACTGAAAGCCACTGAAAACACAATTTTTCCCTCAATTTGCAATAATAGATGTATAATAGACAGCAAGTAAAAGACAATAAAATATTTTCAAAAGGGGCTCACTTATTATAGGGTGATCCCACAATAGTGATTTACAATTTTTGGCCAAAGTGGACACTGAAATTATTATTTTTAACTAAATCTTCACATTCAGGCACCTATAGCAGCTAAACCATGAGGAATTTGAAGATGATGAAAACTCGAGACTCATCACATTTTGTATTTAGATTATAAAAATATTTTTTTCAAATTTTTTGGAATAAGATTGCACTTCTTTTTCCATCTCCCACGAAAATTGGTTTTTTTTTCCAGAAAACAACATTTTAAAAAAGTGACGCTCACCGTATACAACATAACTTTTTTTGTATGGAGGATAAAATTCTAATTTTTTAAAATTTAGATTTTTAACTATGATATATAGCACTTTCACTTGGTCTCATAGTTTTTTATTGAATATTTTTTCCTTAATAGAGTTTCAAAGTCAAACCAATTGCAATTCAAACATAAGCGGATTGTATATTACATAACTTTTTATGTATGTATCAAAATTCAATTTTTTTTTTTTAATGGATCAAGGAAATCAATACCTAGCACAAACATATTTAAAAAAATATATTTTTTGATAATTTTATATTTTTCCACATGTGCAAAACAGAGAGCTTGATTTTTAGTGAAAAACCTATGTTTAATAAAACTAAAAAAACACATACATAATCAAACCAAAAAATATTAAAATTATATTCATGGGATAGCTCATTTCGAGGACTATCATAATCATTTGAAATAAATTTTAAATGAATTCATTTGATCCTACAAAAGGTAAATCAAAAGTGATTTTTTATCAACATTTTGATAGGTGTAAAGGAGACTCATTTATAGGTATGGTTTAAAACTAGCGAGGTTATATCCAAGGGGGTTTGGTCTAAGGTGGTTTTATCGAACCCTCTTCAATTGGAATCCTTAAAATGGAACTTTTAAAGGCTTAAATCATTATATTTTCTAAAATAATGTGATTTTAACAAAAATCAGTTCCTCTTAGAAATTGTAAACCAGCTTTGTGGGATCACCCTACATATAGTTGAATACTAAAACTTCAAAATCGAGGCTTTGTCTCAAAATTACTAGAGATGATGAGAATAATTTCAAATCTCTGACAACAATTTTGAAATGTCTATTAATAGCATTTAAAGATGACTCCAAATCCTGCAAAAAATCATGATATAAGACAAGTTGGGAGATGTAGCCTTTACCACAACTCAATTTTGTGTGCCTTGCTGGAATAATAAGGGTGTTTTAAATGTAGCCAATGTCAGAGATTAAATGCATTAACTATGACCATTAAATTCAGATCCCATTTGTTCATATGCATCAACATTAAAGAGATATTTAAAGAGATCAACTTGCACCCATAAACCCATCCTCTGCACCATAAAACCAATGGTTGAATTTTTTACTAATGCATTCAATCAATATTGAATAAAGCACAATGAGAACATCAACATAGCCTTCAATGAATTTACTATGAGCAATAAAGCCATATCTCAGGTGATTTATTGGGAGTTCCTTGCATAGTTGTAGCATCCAAGAGGTGGTTACATCTATTGGTTATCTTGCATCACATAAATTTTTTTATAGTCTCCCAACTTTCACCAACTACGAATACTTTTGTTGTCAAGCCTTCAATTATTGTATAACTGATCTCTAATGGACGTTCTTAATCATACATAATCCAGAAGACAAGCTTGTTAATGAAAGAATTGAATTTTATGCACAATGAGGAACACAAGCTTAGAATGAGACTACAAGATGAGGTGACTAACAGCAGGAGGATTGACACAGCCTTGAAAAGCTGTGAACAGGATTTAACCGTATCACAGATATAGAAAAAATCAATGACAGGCGAGTGCATATATTGGAGTAGTTATGAGGTGCATGAATACATGCATCGGAGTAGTTATTATTGAATGCATAATGGAGAAGTTAAGAGGCGACGTATCATGTAAATCACTTTGAAACAATGACAGATGACAGGAGAAATAATCACAGTTGCACGATAAAGGCGAATAAAATTTTGCAAATAGTTACTATATAGAAATAGTTGAGCATGATATTTCCTCAGCTAATTCAATGCATTAATAATTTGATGTCAGTATTTATGAGCGCAACTAGCAGGTCATTGCCCAGTCACTTCAGTCAGAAGATGGTTGAATCAAGAATATTTCCAAGAAAGTGAAAGATCTATCATAGCCCATGCCTTCTATTCAAGTGCAGTATTTAAAAATATATATTCAAATCATGGAATGTAAAAGATGAATCAAGGAGAATTTGTTGAGAATCCCAAAGGATCCCACTTGCATAATTTAACGGTAAACTATGACTCAAAGACACAAAGGTAGGCTGCAAATCATCAACTTCTTCCCTGGAAACGCTATTGCATGATTAGAAAGAGATAGAAAACACTTCAAAAATGAATTCTAACTTTAGAATCTTTGTTTATCTTTAGTTATTTTTTTCATGTCGTATAGATGGAATATAGCAGTTCAAATGCATTTGATTTTTTGGGTAACTATAGTTTATACCTTCCTCTAGCTATGAAATAAATGGATACGTTGCAGGATATGAAAGAGATGGATACATTAAAAAGGTGTTAAGAAACTTTCAAAAAAATGTGATTGGCAAGTAAAAATTGAGAGCAAAGAGGCCCATGGGATGAAAATATTGGGGCTTGAGTGAAAGGTGTGACAAAGAAGAAATCTTTGGCCATAGCTAATGAGGACTATTTATATAATTATACGGAGTCACATACCTTGGCAAGAATGGTGCGAGAAAATAATTTACTTGTCCGCTTTGTGAGCCCCACAGAGTCAAATATAATGATGTTTAGCAAGTGCTCAACTAGGTGATCTGACAACTTCCTGGTGTACTTTTCTTATCAAACTTTCTCATAAATCCACCAGTGCCATACCTTCCTTAGCTTGGAGGATGAAAGGATGCAACCCTAATCTTCACAAGACCTTCGAGGTAGGTATCATTCAAGTCCAATAAAAATAAATATTATCTATCTGAGACATGAGTCATACCTTATTAGAAGACACAAAAAACAAAATGAGAAGCTTGTTTTTCACCTGTTAAATAATTTCATTATATGTACTTTGTTTGTGAGCTCTAGATTTGAATGATGGTCATCACGTTTTTCCTATCATGGAAGCGTTAAATTTTGAACTAAAAAAGTAGATGTATCGCTGAGATGTACCAATTATGCTTGTTTCAAATTCAACACTCCATTAATTTTGTATTCCTATCATTTAATATTTTCTTGTTAATATGAAAAACTTCCCTGAGAGCAATAAAACATTTCAACATAATAATATAAAAACTAACACAAGAGAAACAAAATGCAAAATGTATTCATTAGTTGATTAGTTGATTAATAATCAGATATCACTTTTACAATCATTTTGAACAAGCGAATTATTCTCAACTGATTACTACTACCTACCCTCTCTACTGGATAGTAAAAGAAACATTCTAAATAATCATGACGTTACTTACAAGTCAATTACAAAGCACATATCCTTTGAAAAACTAATCTGCTACAGGTTTATTTTCTTTGTCAACAAACAAGAATACATAATGAGGAAACATTTTCAAAAAACTAATCTAGAGAAAACATCTTCAAACATGCAAACTCATGACAGAGATTTTGCAAAAAAATTAGAATTTTGATTTATGAGCCCTCCTTCTAGCACCATTTGTAAGAACTCAACCTACAAATGTTAAACTTAAACAAACATTTCATATATGTGAAGTTAAACAAAGAAAACTAGGTGCTCCTATGAGATACTTCATCATGTTACAAATGCAAACAAAGAAGTAAGAAATAAAAACAACTAAATGAAAGCACATGAAAACATGATCAAACCCTATCCCATAGTGGGAGTGGTGCTCCTTTGATGTGGAAAGGATTCCCTTTCCCACCCCCCTTGATAAGCTTCAAATGTGATGAAGATGCAAGTGCCAATAGTGCAAATACATGAGATTAGAGATGATAATGAAAATGCTTGATATTGTAGTTGATATTGAAGGAAGAATGCCTTGTATTTATAGATTCAAGAGTTGAATATTGAAGGATTTGGATGGATGTGGGACAAAAGACCAACCAATGAGAGAAGGCCACTTGTCCACATGTTACTGGAGGAGGAATGAGCACATTTTGGAGAATGTGCAAGTAAATGGAATTAGGTGGATTTGAAATTTGAAAGAGAGCTTTAAATGCATATCGTTGAGACATTTTGGTGGGAAGTTTGTTTGGGCAAGAAAGTCAAACAAATGGAATTAATGAGGGAATATTCCTTGAGAATATGTCTTATGGGGGAAAATAGGGATAATTAGATAATTAATAAAAATGAATTTCATGCACAAGTTGCAAAAGCTAGAGAAAAGAGGATTAGTTTTAGGAGTTAGTCAGGATTTAATTAAATTAGATGGAGGTTAGTTGATATGACACTTTATTTAGATTTTTTTTAATTTATTTAAATCAAAATGAGAGGAATGTGAAAATTAGTAATTTAATTAAATAAAGTTTGATTTATTCAATTAAATGAAGAGCATTAGGAATTTAATTTAATGAATTTGATTTATTTAATTAAATGAGGAAAATTCTTCATTTAATTAAATAAAGAACATTAGATGCATGATGTTGATTTGCATGTCTACACATACCAATCACATTAGTCACATCAAAATATGAATTTGAGCTCGATACAAATATTTGAATCATCTGAATTTATGAGCCAGGAGTAAAAGAATTTTTGTGTTGAAATACACAAAACAAGTTAGGATTTTTCATAACAGCTAAAAATTGAGTTGCAGACAAGCTCAAGTTGTAGGAGTAGAGGAAATTCTTCAGAGCAAGTTTTATCCCGAGTAAGTTTCATTCATCATTCTCTTTGAATTTCATAAAATGGCACCAAAGAAAGCCAAAGTAGGAGTTAAGAAAGATGAAATCAAAATTTACCCTCTTTGCAATCCCCATTGCTTGCCTTGTTGCCTGGTTCAATAAACAAAGGGTCCAAAAAAAATTTCAAAGACTTAGCTCAAGGTTGTAGAGACCCCATTACACCTTAGTCGGGTCAGAATATTTACTAGTACTTCTACTGAAATAGGAACAACAAGGTTCTAGCATCAAACCCATGGACCGTGGATTTGGCCAAGCTAATTGTTCCTAATGTTTTCATCGATATTGAGCTAATTAAATCCATTTCTCACACTTACCATGACCCAACCAAAAGTGTTAGACTTCCAAATGGTGGGTGTTTGGTTGATGTCACTAGACATGCTATTATAAAATATTTCAATCTAAAAAAATAGGTTGTGACAAAAGTGAATTTAGTTAAACTAGAGCAAGAGTATAAAAGGTTGAGAAGGACCTATCAAAGTGATGAGGTCCCCCTGCACATGAAGAGGGGTGATGATAACCAAAAAATCCCAATTACTGCCTCTAAAATAGAACCCTTCCAAGTTTCTAAATTTCAAGTGTATTTCAAAAATACCTATTTTGCATTGTGTCAAATCTTGGGGGTAGACGCAAAGGAGCACATGTCATTAGGATTGATGAGGATGACCATGATAATTCAACATCTTGAATCAAATGTAGAATTTTACTTTGCATCTGTGATTGAGGAACAAATTCATGAGGGTTTGCTACAAGTCAAGGAGGCTAAGGCCCCCATTACTTTCAGAAAATATTATTTGTTGCGTTATTTAATTTTGTACCACAATGAAATGAAATAGACCAAAATGATGAAGTTGTGTACACAAGATAATGAATTAAGAATCCCTTTGTAGAACTGGTGTTACATATGGGACAACAAATGCAAAGAGTGTGACTTCATTGTATTTTGAGATGATTTTGTTGTTAGATTGATAAATTCCCTTGGTTACCCAACACCAAGATTGCCTGGATCATTAATTAAGGTGATGAGAGCTGTACAGGGTAAACTAGACCAAGGATTTACCCACAACTATGTTGGCTGGTTCTTTCTGCCACAACACACAATCATCAAAGTGTATGGATGTGACCAAGCACCACATATCTTGCCTATGTTTGTACCTGCAAGAATATGTTTTCTAGAGTTTGTGTGGCAGATGTTGTGGATAGAGCATGATTTATTGAAAAATCAGAGGAATGGTACATTTTTACCTGATATGACTGTATTTGAAGAACTGTCTATTGGGTCTGATATGTTAGAATAATTGCAAAGGTTTATGAGGGTTAATTATCCCCTAAAATCTAGGAAAGAGAGAGTGTGACCCAAAAGGGCACATCAATACTGTTAGAAGAAATTTACTAACAAAGAAGGCCATCTCACAAAAGTTTTACCTTGAGGGGGATGTCATAAGAAATTTTTTGTGTTTTGCTGATGTCATACGGACAAAAAAAATATGGATAACAATGATGAAATGGGAAAATTAAAAGAGGCAAAAGGATAAAAGTTTCAAGGGATTTTCTGCAGATGAACCCAACCTTTTGAAGAGGATGTAGTTGATCCTTGGTAAATATGATGAATTGTACAAAGTGGCCCAAGATGAGGGGTTGATCCCACTTCCCACATCTCACCAACAACCACATGAAGCTTCCACATCACATTTACCAGCTATTGATGGGTTTTTTGGTACACTTTCTCAACACAGGCGATGTGTAGGCACATCATCTCTCTTGAAAGGAAATTTCCAACACAATTTGCTACAAATTACCCCAAGGTCTCTCAGGTGTCAGGTCATGACTTGCATGGGTTCGTTCAGTTGATGTTTGATGTGATCTTTCTGGTAATCATAGGGTGGACCTACGGAAGTTAGGTTGGAAGGAAGTTAGATCTGCAAATGGAGTTTTTAAGATGGAAATTTGTTGTACATTTTTTGTAGGTTCAAACACTAGTCTTCAAGTCCATTTTTTATTTAAGATTTGGCTTTACAATGTGTAATGAACCTTAGCATAGGTTACTTATTAAAAAAATGAAAAAGGGCAAGGAAGGGAAGAGGATCTTGGACCTGCTACTACGAATGAAGAGTGATCATGGAGGTTTCTACTATGGACAACTTCCTTAAAAGAAAATTTCACTTAACCAGAAATTTCACAATGTCATAAAATTTGTTCTATCTTCTAAGGACTACAGATGTTTTATCATTAATTCACCATATACATGCATGAATAAAGACAAAAAATTTAAAGCAACTTTGAATTTAAGTCCAGACTAACTTTAAACAACAAACAACCAAAAGTATGGACAAAGAAGGCATCTACACAATAGAATTCTTCACAACCATATAACAACATTACTAAATCTACCAAAGTTAACTGAAAGTAACTGAAACAACAAAGTAAATCTAACTAAATCATCTAACTATGGGAAAAGACTCATGAAACATGCAAAGAAACTCAGAAATCCACCAAAGACAATGTATTTCTATTAAAATTTCTGCAACATATCATTACAACAACTCAACTCTCTCTTGAAAATGAGAGGAGACCCCCTATTTATAGTGTCCCAAAAGTAGAACATGTGGCCAAGATTCACTGTAAACTAGGGTTCTACCTACCCCCACAGTATTACATTTTAAAATAAAATTTTGTCTTCTAGTGTTAGCACTGTTGCATTTTGTCTTCTTGTTGATTGCTCTTGTTGTAGCTATTATGTTAGAAATTGTTCATCAATAATAGGGTTTCCCTCCTGCTTCTTCAAAGTAGCATACTCCATGAATTTTAGGATCACCGGATGGAGCTTATGAGCCTCTATGATTTTGGATCACAACACTTGGTAACTGCATTCTTTTGAATTGTCAATGAGCTTTTCCCAATCTTCATCATACTTCCAGCATGGTCCTCTAACAACTTAAACTCAATGAAGGCTCGGGTAACAAGACTCATGAAATTAGTAGTAATCTCACCTGACATTCCATCTTCTCTCCTCTTTTGGAAGTGAGGCTTTATCTTCTTCGGATTAACTTGGAAGAAAGGCACATCATACCCTATCATTAGCTTTAAGTATCTACTGTAATCAACCCAAACCTCCTTGGCCCAATCGATATCTGGATTTACCTTTTCAAGCACCTACTCCAACCTTTCTTTTTCAATTTTCAAAATATCTCTTCCATACATCCATCAGCCAATGCTTGTCCTCCTTGAATGCAAACTCCTTTTCCCAAATGTCGCTTGGTAGTTTAAGGATAGCCTCAATCTTTGGGTGGGTGGACTCATATTTCCTTGGGATGTTAGTGCAAAGCTTCATTGTACCCTCAAGAGACTATTGTACATCTAAGAACTTGTTTTTTGTCCGAACAACGTGATTGATGCCCATGTTTCTAGTATCCAAGACCTACCAGAACCAATTCTTCATGGTCTTGTCCAAGTTCTTTCTCATTTCTAGCTTATCTATTTGTTCCTTGGATAGAAATTTTGGTAGAGCCAAAGATGTGGTAGGCTTTTCTTATGTTGATTACCATTTCCAGATGTAAGTTGTTAGATCAACCACTTGTGCTTTGAGGTATTGCTTTGAGACCTTATCTTGTTGGATTAGATGCACCACCATGGCAACGAATTCCTGGAGGTGATAAGCTTTCAACTCCCTAGTGGCCACTCCCAAATAGATGGTTGAGATGTTGTGGCTTATTCCTTGTTCTCCCACCATAGTATAGCTATTTGTACTCCTCTGGATCTAGAGACATCCATCATTACCTTTGATCTGATTTTTGGTTTCTTCTCCTTGTTGGTGCTAATTTGAGCTCCGGCCAATATAGCCTCCAATCTTGTTTTTGGATCCTTAGGAGTAGGAGACTTCTTCTCTAGTTGCTTCTCCAACCAATAAAGCATTGAGGACTTTCCCTTGGGTGATTCCTAGTTAGCTTCCTTTTCATCTTTTTTGATTTCAATCACTTTAACATTCAGAGCCTCTTGCTCTATCTTTGTTTCCTCCTTTTCTTCATTGGAGTCCTAGATGAACACCGTGCATTTGATAGGGATTTTGATGAGTAGGTGTTCCTTGGGGCTATCTTCCCCTTCAGAATCCTTTTCTTCCTTTTCTTCATCATGCCCATGTTCTTCAGGCTGCTCAATCTTTGGGTTCTCATGAATTTCAATCTATTCTTCAGGCTTATCTTCTTCCTTTTCTTCTCATTCATCATGAGGGAGCATCTCCTCATCATTCCTAGGGTTGTGGTCACGTTCCTCTAATGGAGATTTATTGCCCTCTATTTTTGTGGTGGCAACCCTTCCCTCAAGAATAGGTTGGTTTTCAGCCTCCTTGTCTTCAATTTTCTTGAGTCACTTGGCCAACTCCGCATAAAGCTTAGGATTAGATGTTTCTTCAATAATTTTTGCATCTATATTCAAATCCCTGCCATCATCACTAGAGGAATCATAGATGAATTCCTCAATTATTTTATGCTCATATACGGGGTGATCATGGTAGTTGTCCATCTCTTCTTCTAAGCTCTTACCTACCTCCATTTGTTGTTGTCTATCCAAATCCTCAGAAATCTACATGGTGGCCTCAATTGTGGGTGGCTTAGTAGGAGGGGGAGGAACTGGGAGATTGGTTATTATTTGGGAAATTTCAGCCTGCACTGTCGAGTTTGAAAACATCCCCGAGAGTTCAAATGATATATTTTGCACATATTTTATGAAGGAATCAGGAAGGGTAAGGGAAGGAATTTCAATTGTTGAGGTGGTAGTTGGGAGATAAAAGGATGGAGACATGGATGACGAGGAAATTGGTGAGGTGGTGGTCGAGGAGGAGTCCACCGAAATCACCTACACCATGGGAGAGGTAGAGACAAGGTGGACAACGATGTCCAACGTAGGAGAAGAAGTAGCAACTATTGCATGTGGGATAAGTGGCATGGTGGCAATAGAAACAGTGGTTGTAGGAGCAGATGAAATAGGTGGAGACTATGGCTGGTCAACCTCCATTTCTTCTCCCTCATGGAGTGGAACTTCTTGAATTACTGGCATTTCGATGATGTTGCCTAATCTCCTATGTTTCTTGGAAGATTCACTTTCTTAGGCCTTTCTAGTGTACACCTTTGGGTTGGACTACTGCTCCTCAGTCTCCTTTCTCTTCCTCGAATGAGTAGATGGAGGGGAATTTGGTTTTTATCCTATTGATGTAGTAGCAGACCCATCATTAGATCCACTTGGCTCACTTATGAGCCCTTTATATGTTAGGACGACCCTTTGTTGCTTCAATCAGGCAACTTTTCCATCAATCCATTCTTTCGTTCTAGCCTCGATGGACTTGGTGAGAATATCGAGGTCATCGACCTCTTGCTCATTCTAGTCAATTACTAGTAATGGTAGATTAGCAATTTCATTGTATCTAGGGTCTATCACCATGCTCTCATCCTCTTCCATTTGATTGTGCATTGGGAACAGGTTCACCTTCTTTACAAAGTATACGGTCATCCGCATTTATTGCCTTTAGGCACCTCAAAGTTATCTTTACAATTGGCCCAAAAAATATTTAACATTGTGAAGGTGGGCATATTCTTGTTTGGGTGCTTTTCTAATGTGGCCATAAGGATCCATCTATGGCTTGCCCGTAGTGAGATTGAGACAATATTCAACCAACTCCTCTGAATTTTGAGCACACTAGGAAGTATAAAGCTCGTACATCCCTTGGCTGAGTGTAAGGGGATAAGAGATCCCCGCTAGATGACTACTGCTAAGGAGGACATAACCATGTTGTAGCTGCCGAGAAATTTCTAACAATATTATCTAGTCATTAGGATACTAAGGCAGCTTGTTCAGTTTTTCTTAGAACCCTTGGGCACGAATGTATGTAAAATTAGGATATTGTATTAATAGAAAAACATACTGCTTGGGGAAGGCTCAAGCACTATGGGAGACTCTTCTCTCAAAGTCAGCCTCAAGTATCCTGATGATGTAAGCTATGAACACATCATTCAACCTATAGTAGTCTTTCTTGAAGTTTCTGAATTGTAGCTGAGGGTATTTTTCATAAGCCTTGAGCTCCCTGTCAAGTTCTTCATTCAGAGTGTTCAATAAACAACTGTAATGCCTCTATTCGGCCAATGAGTATACCAGATAGGAATTCATATAGAACTTGGAGGTCTTTTAAAATTCATAAATTTCTCATGGAAGAAATCACTAATTATGCCTCCCCAATAAAATTTAGTATCCTCTATGTGGAGAATCTAGTCGATGAAGTAGACCATCCACTCTTGAAAATAGGCCGCAATAGGGAGGCCCATTAATCTGCTTAGGAGGGTGACTGAATCATGATATTCCTCAAAGAAATCACTACGAAAGAGCTCCTGAGGAACTTTTGTGGCACTACCCCTCTTCTCCTTAAGCTATTATTGATTGATGAGATTTTTGCATTTCATGGGGTCTTCATCCCACATTTCCTTGCTTTCTTTGATAGTTGGTAATTCCATCTCCACAAACATAGGGATATGGAAGGTCTTCATTATTCCTAATGCTGACGTGTCAGCCAACATGTTCCCATCCTTGTCAACAGTTGTTCTTGTTTCCGGCTGATATGCTTCCCTGCAAGCCATCACTAGCTCAGGGGCAACTAAAGAGGGAGGGAAACTTGCAGCTTTAGCTATTGTGCTGCTTCTGATTAACCTTGCACTTTTTGTTTTAGGGTTGAACCTGATCCTTTGTGTGAATTCATCTATGTCAATATGTTTGATGTTGGTATTCGAGATCTCCTTCCACCTTGTGGTGACTCTAGATTGCAGATGTTCCCCTTGGAACTGGTACTTCATTTAATCTGTATCCTCTTTTCCATGAGGGGCCTTTCTTATTTTCTTTCCCTTGTCTTTTTCTGCAACCACCCCTGAGGTTTTTGTACCTGATTCCATATATCCCGCACATAGAGGCAAGGTGAGCATAATCAATCATGACGACACAAATGGTTAGCCATATCCCTACAAAACATCATTAGATTGGATAATTCATCATTCAAAAATCCAACACTTAGCCAAAATTATCATTAGTAGTTCACTAGAGGTATTTTGGATGGTTTGAGACCTAGAGGTCAGACTTCCTTAGTTAGAATGTTGTTTTGAAGGGAAAATAGGGCAGAGGAACCCGAATGGTCTCTCCCAACCTTAGATTTAGATGATTTGAAATGTTCATGTGGGAGAGGGTAAAATTTGACCATGTGGGTCAATGTTTATTTCCAAATTGGAAGGCGTTTGGATCATCATTAGGGCACCTGGAGACATGAGGGGGGAAAGTTGTCTAGTGTTAGCTGTTTGGAATGAATTTCGAGAAATGACATTTCGAAAATGGAGTTCTAGGGTCCGAAACCCATGAGGTTGAAGGATGGTCAACTTCTTTAGTAACTTCTTTAGTAATTCAGGTGCTTAGGATGTGAAGGCTAGAAAGTTGTGGGAGGATGGTCATGAGAAACTGCAAGCCATGGACGAAAGTCCAGCGGGAGCAACCCGACAAACTGGACCAGGGTGTGAATTTTTCCTTATATTTCCTTCATTGAATTTTTGGCGGAGATCAAAGTATTGAAGTCCGGAGGCCGAAGGGACAGTCTGAGTTTTCCATTTTGGACAGTTAAAATGGGATGGAGTACCGATGGTGGAAGCCCAATGATTGGGGCTCAATGAAGGTTGAGGACTTCAATTTTCTCACTCTAGGATCACATGACAAAGAGAAGCTTGGGGCGTAGAGACCGAAAGGTAGTAATCCCAAGGCCGTTCAAAATGGAGAAATAACAATGGCAGCCCATGGATAAAGGTCCATGAACTAGGACCCAAAGGAAATTTGGATGCATCAATTTTACTTAGCATGCCCAATGTGAAAGAGAACAGCGGGCTCTGAGGCTCATACAGATGGGGCAAAAATGCCATTTGAAATAGCGAAAAGGGAGGGGCAATCCAGAGGTGGAGTTCTAGGGTCTGGAAACCCCGAGGCATCCTACCGCTTTGGAGTTCAAAGGTTCTTTAATGGTTGAGGCAATAGGAAGGCTTAGGCCAAGAGGGCACTATCGCTCTTCGTGAAGAACGATGCTTGGGAGACAAGGTTCCATGTTTAAGTTTTTGGTGTTTAGAAGGATTTTCTTATCATTTCATTACCTAGATTTTGTAGTTTGATCCGTCTTTTATCAAATGAATGCAAATTCACCCCTTTTCACCCGTTATTTCAGCATTAAATCATGAAAAATGCAAAGGGAGGGCCGATGACAATCATACCTTCAAAACCCAATGAATATCATTGGTGAATCCATAAGGAACGACGAAAAGAACTCTCGAGAGTGAAGGCGGTAAAGGCTAGGAAGTCTCTAAAGTCTTTTGATCCTCCCGAAATGTGAAAATGACATGTCGATGGGATTTTTTATACCCCTAAGTGCAATTAATGCACCTAATTAATGCAAGTCCGACATATGAAAAGTTTTGTGGATTTGAATTTTGGGAGGGCGATGGGAGGTCTAGATCTTGGAGGCCGAAAAGACGTGAGCTCATGACCATCGGAAATACACCAAGTTAAAGGTCAACAACGAAGAGGGATCTAGGGTCTAATTTCCATAAGGATGTGAACTGACGGCAGTTTGGAATAGTGAATCCATGAAGGAATCCCAAGCAGGGAACTTCGGCAGATCGCGCTCGATAGTCGTGAAGGATGGTAAGTTTTTAACATGAGTTTGAAATGGAAATCATGGAGCTGGACCCTAGACACCGAAAGCACGTAGGCTAAAGGTTGTTTGAAATAGAAAATGGGACAAGGAAATCCAGCAAGGGAAACTCGGCGAGCCGGGCCCGAGAGGTCTCATGGCCGCTTGCAAAAGGAAAAGTGCCAAAGAAGATCCGGGAGGGTTCACGACTTAGCCAATTATGAGGGGATGAAACATGGTCAACTTTAGATGAGACTTCAGAGGCATGCTGACCATCTAGGACACCAAAAATTGAGGCATGCAAAATGAAGTGATGACAAAATGACCTAGCAAGGAAAAATAAAGAGAGGGTCCCCATTCCAAATAGGGTGTGTAGACTGAGGGCACAACAAATGGAAACTCTACTAGAAAAAAATCCTAAGTGTTCGAAGGATAAGTATTCATTCAGGACCCTGAATTTCTAATTTCATAGACCAGGGGCTAACATCCAAAAGTGAAATAGGGGAACAAGATATTTAGTTGAGTCAACTTACAAAAAATCTCAGAAGTGTGTGTGTAGTGAATTCATTCCTTCCCTTAGGAATGATCACAAGGTGCTGCTAATCAAATGAGCAAGTTACATGAATCGTCCAACACCAAAAGTAACCTGGACATTGCCTCGTTGCCTGTCAGGTGTCCATAGCTCCAACAGAGTTGTCGTTGTGACTCCATGGATATTGCTCTACTTTCGAAAAAGCATCCATAGCCTTGGTAGAGTTACTCACACACCCATATGGTTGCTTGATTTTAGAAATTTCTTTCTTTCTTTCTTTTAGATTTTTCTTTTAGCACTTTATTATTTTTCTCAACTGTGCAAGCACTAAAGCCTACGATGGGTTTGAGAACCATGGTGGTCACTAGAGAGGACTTGATATTTTTCACTTACCGCATTATCATAGCAACTACAACATGGCCCTTCAGAAATAATTAACATGCATTTTTTGCAAGATCTAAGATGAATGTAAACAAATTCAGCCAAGGGTCAAGTTCCAAAATAGAGTTTAAATGAGGAAGCCCTTCCCAAACAGCTATCAAGGACCAACAATGGAGAATTAATGTTTTGTCAAAGAACATTAAGAGTGGGCAATAAAGTGAATAGATCATTGAACGAGCATGTCCACCATAGTAGGAATGAAAATCCTCTCATCAAAAGAGAAAAATAGTCGGGAGACAAGAAAAACAAAGCAGCGCAAAAAAGCAAAATGAAAGCAAACCAAAGTAACCTATTCTAACCTATGCACAAATATATACAAAATCAACTCTACACAAGATGAGACTTGAAAGTAATGCTTTAGGTGTTTCCCATTGACAACCAAGGGGATGTCCTCACCAATTAATGTTTTCAAGTGGAAAGCATTGTCTCCTAGGATTTCAACTATTTGTAAGCGGCCAAGCCAAAGCTTGTCAATTTTTTTATGTCCCCCTTTTTTTTCATGGGCCTTGTCCCAACACAAGACTAGATCTACAATTCTAAAGGCCTAAATTTTGGCTCGACGATCGAACCACCTCTTGACTACGCCTTGATGTTTGGGAAAAAATTCTATTGCACGATCTCGTATTTCTTCTAAATGTAAGAGCTCAACTAATCGAGCTTCTCTAGGGTGTCCTTTGTAAAAATCATTGATAAACTAGAGGGTAGGAATTTTTAGGTGTATCGAAAAGATAGGCTCCAAGTCGTAGACTAGATGGAATGTGGAATCGTAGAGGGAAACCTTGTGATGGGTGTGATCTGCCCAAAGGTCGAAATGGAGCTGGGTATGCCAGTCCTTGGGGTTCTTATCAAGCAACTTCTTAATCACGGTAATCAAGTTTTTGTTGGTAGATTCTACAAGACCATTGCCCTAAGGATAGTAATTGGAAGAGAACTTAAGGGTGATGCCATAGTCAAAGGCCCAATTGGAAAATTTAAGTGAGGCAAAGGTGGGGCCATTATCACATACCAATGCATACAAGCAACCAAAGTGGTTTACAATATAACTTTGAAGGAAATCAGTAACTACCTCTATGGTACAATGCCTACATGCAATAGCTTTTGTCCATCTAGTATAGTAATCGGAAGCTGTTAGAATGTACCTGTGACCTGCAGATGATGGTGGACTTACCGGACCAATGAATTTGAGACCCCATTGTGTGAATGATCTTATCTCTAGGACTGGTTGTAGCGGGACATCAACATTCCTTTCTCTATCTTCCGCAGTCTAGCAAATATGACATGCATAAACATGGTTATCAAAATCCTTGAAAACCATAGGCTAGTAGTATTCGCCTCTCAGTATTTAATGTGTAGTAGAAAGACCAGAGCCATGACCTATGCCTAATTTTTCATGAAACACTTTCAAGACCCAGTCCACTTCTTCTTTGCCAAGACATCTCACATAGATGCCTTCATGGTTCCTCTTCTACAATATGGCTCCCTGCAACATGTATCTACTACTCTTGAGTCTAAAGGAATGTTTCTGAACCCACTACAGGTGGGGAAAACATCTATCATTCAGTAGATAGTACACTATGTCATCATACCACTCTCCTGGAGAGACATCCTTCAGCTAGTACTGTTGAACTATAAGATCGGGTCCAGCTTCAGCTGCTATTTCAGCTATTATTCTGGTAAGGGCTTGTCCCGTAAGAAGTTTCATCCGTTTCATTTCCATATCATACTCTTGTAGGAGGGTTTCCCATTTGTATATATGTTCTCCTAACTCATTTTGCATGAGCAATGTCTTTACTGTAGGGTCAGGCACGATGGAAAATACTTTGTTTCTTAGGATGTAATGACTAAATTTCTTGACTCCACGAACGAGAGCATATGCTTGATTTTCTAAATTGTGGTATCTTAGCTTAGTATCCTTTAATGGGGAACTCATGAAGTAAATTAGGTGCTCATTCCCATCATTATCTTTCTGAGTCAGTATACTGGCACATGAGTGGTCTGAAGCGAATGAATAAATATAGAATGGCTTTAGATAGTCAAGGTTGACTAACACGGGTGCATTAGCAATCGCTTTATTGATCTCTTCAAAGGCTTGCTTCCCCTCTGGGATGCACTTAATCTTTGCATCCTTCTTTAGCATAGCATTGAGTGCCTTGACAATTTTAGCAAAGCCTATGATAAATTTTAGGACAAAGTTTATTTTCCCTAAGAAGGACTTTAACTCTTTCTTGCCACCTGGTAGCTGGATCTTCATTATGGACTAGATGCATCCGAGGTTGATGGATATTCCCTTTTTTGAGAGGACATGTCTAAGAAACTTTCCTATAGTGACCCCAAAGATACACTTTCTTAGGTTGAGGAACACCCCAAACTCTCAACACCTTTGAAAAACTTTGCACAAATCAGCAACATGATTACTTCATTTCTTTGAGAATATGGTCAAATCATCCATGTAGATGATTATGTATTTTCTGATCAGATCCTTGAAGGAAATTTCCATTGCACGTTGAAAGGTAGCACCGATGTTGATGAGCTCGAACAACATTCGTCTATAGGAAAAGGTGCCCCACTTGGTGGTGAATTTTGTTTTGTGTCGATCCTCGTACTGCACCATAACTCAAGATTGTATCTAGATTACTCATCCAAGAAGGAAATCATCTGAGATCCATTGACTATCTGCACTACCTCATCCAATGACAACACAGGATAGTTATCCTTTTCTAAGGCTCTATTCAGATTGCAAAAATCAACACACAAGTTGATTTCTCCATTCTTTTCCTAACCAGAACCAAGTTAGCCACCCATGTGGAGTTCCTAACAGGAAAAATAATCCTAGCAAATAGCAGCTTCTACACTTCCTTGTATATGACTAATTCCAACAAAGCATTGACATGACGTTGTCGCTATCAAAATGGTCTTACATCTGGTTTGAGAGGGATTGTGTGAGTGATGATTAATGCATCATACATTTTCAAGTCTTCATAGATCCAAGAAATGACATCATGGTACTTCCACAAATCATCCACTATCCCCTTTCTTTCTTCTTGTGTGCACACCTTTCCAATAAACACATTCTTTGCATCCTCAGTCGTGCTGAGGTTATAAGTGTCACACTAGTCACTGGTGGAGTCCCTCTTTGCCTATTGGTCCTATCCTCTGATGTGATCCAGATCAAATATCCACTCTAGTTGGACCATTCCCCGCGAGATAGTGTTAGTCTTGAGGTTGATGACTCCTTCTATATCAATCTCGGCCTCTTTAGGCTCAACCTCATCAGTTATTTGGGTATAAAACACCTTAGAACTGGTGATAAAATCCAATATGTGTTTATCATCATTAAACACTTAAAAAATTTCAACATTATCTGGCATGGATGGAATGGAGGTGATCTCAATGATAAACCTTTTGAGGCTAGACAATGATAAGGGCTGCAAGGTGCTAGCCACTTATGCTAGGGCATTGGCGGTGTGATTTTGAGAGTGTGGGATCAGCTGGATATTGAATGCATCTAGTCCTTCTAATAGATCCCATACCCTATGCCTATAATTAGTCAGTCTTCAGTCATAGAAATAATAAGGCTTTCTTACTTGCTCTATGACCAACTCGAAGTCCCCAAAGACCTGTAGCATTTTGACCCCTTCTCTTAATGCCATGAGGAGTCCTAGGACCAATGCCTTGTATTCATCTATGTTATTAGTGCAATAAAATTGAAGTCTATGAGCAGCGAAGTATGACTTACCTTTGGGCCCGATCAGCTTGAATTTGGCTCTAGCTCCATGCTTAGATTTGGACCCGTCAAAGTGCAACGTGTAGAATTGGGGAGAGCCCTTGATCTTGAAATCTAGGGATCTATTTTTTTCTTCCAAGGGTGGCCTCATTTCAACAACCTTTCAAGGTGAAGTAGATTCCAAATGTATCTAATCTGGCAGTGTTGATTGAGTCTCCTCCCTTGGAGTGATCTATCCTTTGATATGTTCAATTGCTATTTGACATAAATAGCATTCAAATTCTGAATGAGCAGCATTGTGCACCCTACACCAGCTAGGCAATAGGAGTTCCTAAAAATTAATTCTAGCTCCCAAACTAAACTGATCTTGTACACATTTTTCCATAAAGTCTTGGAAGCCATCCAACAATCCGAGGTTGCCATCCTCATCATCTGACTCGATCAACATTTTCGTGCTCTGAGGGGTATGGGTTAGGTTGGTAGGCTGACTATTGGACACAAGGAGGACTTCCTCAACCACCTCTTCTTCACAATGTTCATGTTCATTTGAGTACACCATAGGGCAGTAATTTCCTAATTATGTTTCAACAAACAACACTTCATTTGTATTGTATTCTTTGATCATGAACTTCACCCATGGCTCCTGAGATGTTCAAATATTATTTGTCATCCCTTTGCATGGAACCCAAAGGTGGGAGTAGTCTGTTGTGGCATATCCATTCAACGCTCAGCTGAAATCCCTTCCGAAGATTATGCCATAATTATTGGGGATATCAGCAACTTGGATGTTGATGGTTCATTGTATCCTTGGGTCAACAATAATCTGCATAAGTATTCTATTAATCTCACCCACTATGATGATCTCAGTCTTTTCAAACTATGCCACTTTATGCCAGGAAGGAGTTGGAACTATCCCCAAAGCCTTGCATACACTCAAGGGCATGGCATTGGTAGAAGGTCTTGAGTCGAACAAGCAAATATGAAGGTTCTTCCCAAACACTCTAATAGTTTTCAAGAAGGGAGGAGTTTTGAATTTTCCCTGAAACAATCCTCTGGAAACATCTACCTAGGCCACCTGGCCCTTATCCTTATCACTTCCCTTGCTTTGGGCTTGTGTCTGATTTGTTTCCTTGGCGGGTTGCTTATTTGCTTGCTGATTTGTAGGCAAGTCAACTTTCTTGTTGAAAACTTGTTCTACAACCGGCCCACTTTGTTGATCCTCAAAAGAAACCCTCCTTGGGGGTGTGTCCCAAGCTGGTCTGGATGAAGATGTCCCATTGATCATTCTAAAGAAGGCATTCCTAACAGCCAAGACTTTAAGTAGCTCGAAGGCGGAAACACTTAGCTTAACCTTCTTAAATTATTTTGCAATATACTCTCCCATTTTATCAATTTTTGCATCATAAGAGGTATTCTAGGAGGATCCAATAGACTATTTTTGGTTTTGATTCTACTTCCTATTCTTGTTAAGGTACCACGTAGGTACATGTGGATAACCCAGGTTGTTTCTTGCATTTGGGTCAGGAGGAATGCTGAAATTGTTAGGTGGAGTGGAGGTGGTGAAAGGACCACCAACGTGCCCACCAGCTTGTCTACTTATTAAATCATATTGAGTTGCCCTTTGGTGGCACATTTGGACCTTGTCCTCTCTCAACTCTTCCTCATCTATGGGACCATTATCTACTAAATCAAAAATTTGAGCCAAAGTAGTTTTGGTACTTACCTCTTTCGACCTGACGTTGTTGCTTGTAGTGGTATCCTCCTTCTCGAGAACGTTGCTCTTAAGCTTTGGGAAGGGAGCCTGGTTTACCACCAGCACCGAGGAGTCATATGGTTCTAAAGGAATGATGTCTTTGCATCCTGATTTGTCCACAACATTTTGGACTTCAATCTAGAAAATTTCAGTGGCCGTCAGGAACTCTAGACAATCCAATTCAAAATGTCAACTTGTTTTATGGATGCGGCACCAACCGGATAAGGAATCCCTGGCTAAGTAGACTTCGCTTATATTCTTTTCATTGTTACAGGGCTAGTCCAAAGGAGTAGGAATTCCACCATTGTTTGGCCTCATGTTCCATGTATGATTCTGTCTTTGGGAGGGCCTTCTGTCAAAGTTTTGCCCTAAATTTTGACCCCTGTCATAAGTCTATCTGGAAGATAATCTAGCATCATGGTTATCCTAGCTATCACGACTATCTCGATTGAGGTTGACCATGCTTCTCTGTGAAGCCTACAACTGTTTGTTTTGATTCCTCAAATGAGTCATCTCAATGGACATTTTTGTGATCATTTTTCTTAACTCGTCGATCGGATCCTTTTCAATGTTACTCAACTGTGATGCGGAATTTTGAAGGAAAACAGGTTGTGTAGTCAACTAATTTTGATGAGTGGCCAGGATTTCAAAGGCTTGAAGGTATGTCGACACTTGGGGCTATTGAGAGTGGACCTATTGTGGCCTGGGTAGCAAGTAATATGAAATTGGAGGTGCCTGGTTCATCGGTTGTCCCAGATGAGGCACTATGGACAACTGTGACACCAAATTCTTAAAGGGCATCTGATGCAGCAGAGCTTGAGTAAGACCTTGAATTTGTAAGGGGTGCGAGACTTGGCCCAAAGAGGGCAGCAGACTAGAAATGTTCTATCCCAAATCTGTATTGGCGATGACGGCCTCGACATAAGCATCTACTAATCTGGTGGGAGGTGACCACATCCTTTTTGCTAATGTTGAAGTAAGATTGTCTGATGCCGCATAATAAACTAGTAAAGCATCAACATCATTGAGTGCATAAGGGTCCTACAATCGAGTATATTTCTTATGGAAGAGGTCATTAAAGGAGCTGATTGGTTTGTTGACCTCTCTTCGGATGGACATAAACTGTCGGTACAACTCTAAAGGGCTGATCAAATTTTTGAATTTTTGTAGGAAAGCATTTATTAAGAGGTCCCATGTGTTGATACTTCCTACTAGAAAATTGACATACCAATAAAAGGCCTCTTCCCCCAAAGAGTAGGGAAAGAGCCAGCAAGCCACGTCCTCATATATAATCTACATAGTCTTCAAGGCTATCTCAAAAATCTTAACGTGTTCCTCCACTATCCTCTGTGGATCCCACGGGTTGAACTTTGTGCAAAAGCTTTTGGGATTCTTTGGCATATCATGGTAAAGGTAGAAGGCCAAAGGGGAAATATTATTGGCCAATCACACCATTGGAGGAGGTGGTGGAGGTGGTTGTACCAGACTGACTTGAGGTTGCAGAAGGGAGACAACAGTCAGTGGGACTACACCAAGAAGTGGGACTGCGTTGGGCTGGAAAGCAGTGTCTAGCTTGATGGTAGTGGCAAACTTGAAGGCTATTTGAAGCAGATAAGTAGGAGAAGGTGATTCCAAAGATGAGGGAGAATATGAAGATGAATGGATAGAAGAAGGAGATGATGGTGAAAGTGAAATGGGTTGGTCAGATGTGTTGGAGGTGGATGCTTCGCCTTTCTTGGCTCTCTTAGCTTGGGTAGGGGGTGGTAACTCTAGAAATTCCCATTTGTTTGGTGTAGACCGTAGTATTAAGTAAAATCTTTGAGGGGAGAAAGACCCTAATCAATCTAGCTTAGCTTCGAAAAGGCCCTCCTTCTAGCGCTAGTTTTGTTGATGGGTGTTTTGCTACACTTTCTCAAAATAGGTGATGCATAGGTGAACCACCTCTCTTGAAAGAAAATCTCCAACACAAGTTGCTGAAAATTACCCCAAGGTTTCTCGAGTGTTAGGTCATGAATTGCGTTAGTTCATTTAGTTGATGTTTGATTTGATCTTGTTGTTAATCACAAGGCATACTTACGGAAGTTAGGCTGGAAGGAAGTTGGATCTGCAAATGGAGTTTTTAAGATGGAAAGTTATACATTTGTTGCACGTTCAAACAATAGTCTTGAACTCCATTTTTGATTTAAGATTTGGCTTTACAATGTGCAATGAACCCTAGCATAGGTTACTTATTAAAAAAAGGAAAAAGGACAAGGAAGGGAAGAGGTTCCTGGACCTACAACTACAAATGAACAGTGATCATGGAGGTTTCTACTATGGACATCTTCCTGAAAACAAAATTTCACTTAACCTGAAATTTCAAAGTGTCATGAAATTTGTGCTATCTTCTAAGGACTGCAGATTTTTTATCATTCATTCACCATATACATTCATGAACAAAGACAAAAAATTTAAAGCAGCTTTGAATTTAAGTCTAGACTAACTTTACACAACCATCTACCAGTAGCAAACAAACAAAATTATGGACAAAGAAGGCATCTACACAACAAAAATATTCACAATCGTAGAACAACATTACTAACTCTACCAAAGTTAACTGAAAGTAACTAAAACAACAAATTAAATCTAAAAAAATCATCTAACTATGGGAGAAGAATCATGAAACATGCAGAAAAACTTAGAAATCCACCAAGTCAATGTATTTCTATTAATTTTTTTGCAGCATGTCATTACAACAACTCAACTCTCTCTTGAAAATGAGAGGAGCCCCCTATTTATAGTGTCCCAAAAGTAGAACATTTTTCCAAGATTCACTGTAAACTAGGGTTCTACCTACCCCCACAATATGACATTTTAAAATATAAGTTTGTCTTTTTCCCTATTTTTTCTTTTAGTGGCACCACAGTAGCATTTTGTCTTCTTGCTAATTTCTCTTGCTATAGCTATTCGGTTATAAAATATTCATAAATAATAGGGTTTCCCTCTTGCTTCTTCAAAGTAGCATACTCCATGAATTTTAGGATCACTGGTTGGAGCTTATCAACCTCTATGATGTCAGATCGCAACACTTGGTAACTCCATTCTTTGGAACTGTCAATGAGTTTTTCCTAGTCTTCATCATACTTTTCAGCATGGTCCTTGAAAAACTCAATTTTTGGGAAGGCTTGGGTAGCAAGACTCATTAAATTAGTAGTAATCTCACCCGACATTCCATCTTCTATCCTCTTTTGGAAGTGAGGCTTTATCTTCTCCTGATTAACTTGGACAACATGCACATTGTACCCTGTCATTAGCTTCAAGTATCTACTCCAATCAGCCCAAACCTCCTTGGCCCAGTCGATATCCGAATTTACATTTTCAAGCACCTACTCCAACCTTTCTTTTCAATTTTTAAAATCTCTCTTCCATACACCCATCAACCAGTGATTGTCCTCCTTGAATGCAAACTGCTTTTCCTAAATCTCACTTGGTAGCTTGAGGACAACCTCAATCTTTGAGTAGGTGGACTCATATTTCCTTGGGAAGTCAGTGCAAAGCTTCCTTGTACCCTCAAGATACTTTTTATACATCCAAAAACTTGGTTTCTGTCCGAAGAGCGTGATTGATGCCCATGTTTGCAGTATTCAAGACCTATCAAAACCAATTTTTTGTGGTCTTGTCCATGTTCTTTCTCCTTTTGAGCTTATCTAATTGTTCCTTGGATAGAAATTGTGGTAGAGTTGAAGATGTGGTAGTTTATTCTTCTGTTAACGACCATTGTTGGATGTAGGTTGTTAGATTAGCTACATGTACTTTGAGCTCTTTCTTTGAGACCTTGTCTTGTTTGATTAGATGCACCACTGTGGTGATTGATTCCTGGAGGTGATCAACTTTTTGTTCCCTGGTGGCCACTCCCAAATCAATGGTGGAGATTTTGTAGCTTATTCCTTGTTCTCCCACCATTGGGGTAGCTATTTCTACTACTCTAGATCTAGAGACATCCATCGTTACCATTAATCTGATTTTTGGTTTCTTCTCCTTGTTGGTGCTGATTTTATCTTGTGCCAATATAGCCTCCAATCTTGTTTTCAGAGGCTTAGCAGAAGGAGAATTCTTCTTTAGTTGCTGCTCCAACCAATCGGGCATTGAGGACTTTCCCTTGGGTGATTCTTGGTCACCTTCCTTTTCATCTTTTCAAATTTCAATCTCGTTAACATTCAGAGCCTCTTGCTTTGTCCTCATATCCTCCTTTTCTTCATCAAAGTCTTGGATAAACATCATGCGTTTGATAGGGACTTTGATGAGCAAACATTCCTTAGGGCTATCTTCCCCTTCAACATCCTTTTTTCCTTTTTCTTCATCATGCCCATGTTCTTCAAGCTTCTCAATCTCTAGGTTCTCATGAATTTTAGCCTCTTCTTCAAGCTTATATTCTTCCTTTTCTTCTCATTCATCACGAGGGAGAATCTCCTCATCATGCCTAGGGTTGTGGTCAAATTCCTCTACCGTAGATTTATTGCCCTCTATTTATGTGGTGGCAGCCCTTTCTTCAATAATAAGCTAGTTTTCAGCCTCCTTATCTTCAAATTCCTTGAGCTTCTTGGCCAACTCCGCATCAAGCTCAGGATCAGATGTTTCTTAAATAATTTTTTCATCTAGATTCAAACCCCCGCCCATCATCACTAGAGGACTCATAGACAACTTCATCAATTATTCTATGCTCATATACGGGGTGGTCATGGTAGTCTTCTGCCTCTTCTTCTAAGCTCTTAGCTACCTCCATTTATTGTTGTTTTTCCAACTCCTCAAAAATATGCATGGTAGCCTCCATTTTGGGTGGCTCAGTAGGAGGAGGAGGAACCAAGAGATTGGTTATCACTTAGGAAATTGCAGCCTGTACCGTCAGGTTTGTAAACATCCCTAAGAGTTTAGATGGTACATTTTGCAGATATTTTACGAAGGAATCAGGAAGGGTAAGGGCAGAAATTGCTATAGCTATGGTGGCAGTTGGGAGAGTAAAGGATGGAGACATGGATGATGAGGAAATTGGTGAGGTGGTGGCTAAGGAGTCCACCGATATCACCTATGCCATGGGAGAGGTAGAGACAAGGTGGACAACGATGTCCACCATAGGTGGAGAATTGGCAATTAATGCATGTGGGATAAGCGGGGTGGTGGCAACAACAATAGTGGTTGCAACAACAAATAAAATAGGTGGACACTATGGTTGGTCAGCCTCCATTTCTTCTCCCTCATGGAGTGGATCTTCATGAATTATTGGCATTCTTGTGACACCACCTGATCTCTTATGTTTCTTGGAAGATTCACCTTTAGAGGCCTTTCTAGCATACACCTCTGGATTGGGTTGCTGCTCGTGAGTCTCCTTTCTCTTCCTTGAATAAGAGGATGGAGGAGAATTTGATGTTTCTCCTATTGATGTAGCAGTGACCCCACCATCAGATCCACTTGGCTCACTTTCAATCCCTTTATATGTCATGACGATCCCTTGTTGCTTCAACCAAGCAACTTGCCCATCAATTTATTCTTTCATTCGAGCCTCGACGGGCTTGGTGAGAATATCGAATTGCATTGTATGTGGGGTCTATCACCATGCTCTCATCCTCTTTCATTTGATCTAGAAATGTGAATAGGTTCACCTTCTTTACAAAGTCTGTGGTCATCCACATATAGTGCCTTACTCGAACCTCAAAGTCATCTTTACAATTGGCCTAGAAATCTTCAACATTGTGAAGGTGGGCATATTCTTGTCTGAGCGCTTTACTGATGTGGCCATATGGAGCTTGAGATGATATTCAGCCAACTCCTTCTCTAAATTTTGAGCACACTGGGAAGTATAAATCTCATACATCCCTTGGCTGAGTGTAAGGGGATAAGAGATCCCCACTAGATGCTTGCTACTGAGGAGGGCATGAATATGTCACAGTTGCTAAGAAATTTCTAACAATATTATCCAATCATTAGGATATCAGGGCAGCTTGTTCGGTCTTTCTGAGAACCCTTGGGTATCGATGTATGTAAACTTAGGATATTGTATAAACAGAAAAGAATACTGCTTGAGGAAGGATCGAGTACTATGGGAGACTCTTCTCTCGAAGTCACCCCCGAGAAGCCTAATGATGTAAGCTATGAATGCATCGTTCACCTTGCAGTAGTCTTCCTTGAAGTTTCTAAATTGTAATTGAGGGTATTTCTCATAAGCCTTGAGCCCCCTACCAAGTTCTTCATTCAGAGCACTAAATAAACCACCGTAATTCCTTCATTCAGCCAATGAGTATACCAGATAGGAAGTCATTTAGAACTTAGAGTTCTTTTTAATGGTCATGAATTTCTCATGGAAGCAATCATTGATTATCCCTCCCCATTAAAATTTAGTATCCTCTCCATGGAGAATCTCCTTGACGAAGTAGACCATCCACTCTTGAAAATAGGCCGCAATAGGGAGGCCAATTAATCTACTTAGCAGGGTGACTAAATCATGATAGTCCTTGAAGAAATCACTTTGAAAGAGCTCCTGAGGAACTTTTGTAGTACTTCCCCTCTTCTCCTTAAGCCAATATTGATTGATGAGATTTTTGCATTTCATGAGGTCTTCATCCCATATTTCCTTGCATTCTTTGATAGTTAGTAATTCCATCTCCCTGAAGGTATGGATATGGAAGTTCTTCGTTATTCCTAAGGCTGACATGTTGGCCAACACATTCCCATCCCTATCAACAATTTTTCTTGTTTCTAGTTGATATGCTTCCTGGCAAGCCATCACTAGATCAGGGGCAACGAAAGAGGGAGGGAAACCTACAACTTTAGCTATTTTGTTGCTTTTGATTAACCTTTCACTTATTTTTTTACGGTTGACCCCGATCCTTTGTGTGAAGTCATCTATGTCAACATGTCTAATGTTGGTATTGAAGATCTCCTTCCACCTTGTGGTGACTCTAGATTGCACAGGTTCCCTTGGAACTAGTACTTCATTTGATCTTTGTCCTCTTTTCCATGAGGGGCCTTGCCTATATTCTTTCCCTTGTCTTTTTCTGCACCTGATTCCATATATCTACACATAGAGGCAAGGTGAGTATAATCAATCATGATGACAAAAATGGTAAACCAAATCCCTACAAAACATCATTACATTGGATAATTAATCATTCAAAAATGTAACACTTAGCCAAAATTATCATCAGTAATTCACTGCAGGGATTTTGGATGGTCTGGACCCCAACGGCCAGAATGTTGTTTTGAAGGGAAAACAAGGCAGAGCAACCCAGATGGTCTCTCACGACCATAGATTTAGATGATTTGAAATGTTCATGTGGGAGAGGGTCAAATTTGAGAATGTGGGTCAATGTTTGTTTCTAAATTGGAAGGCGTTTGCATCATCATCAGGGCAACCAGAGCCATGAGGAGGGAAAGTTGTACAGTTTTAGCTATTTGGAATGACTTTCAAGAAATGAAATTCTTGAGGCGGAGTTCTGAGGTCTGGAACCCATGAGGTTGAAGGACTACAGAATTCTTTAGTCATTTGGGTGCTCGAGCCATGAAGGCTGGAAAGTCGTTGGAGGATAGTCGTGAGAAACGACGAGCCCCAAATGGAAGTCCAATGGGAGAAACCCAATAGACTGAATGCCAGTGTGAATTTTTCCTTATATTTCCTTTGTTGAATGTTTGGTAGTGTAGAGAGTATCGAGGTCTGGAGGGGGGAGGGATGGTCTGAGTTTTCCATTTTAGACAATAAAAATGGGATGGAGTCCTGATGGCGGAAGCTCAGTGATCAGGGCCCGATGAAGTTTGATGACTTCAGTTTTCTCACCCTAGGCTCACGCGGCAAAGAGAAGCCTGAGGCCCAAAGGCCGGAAGGTAGTCATCGCAAGGCCATTGAAAATGATGAAATATCAATGGCAACCCATGGACAGAGGTTCACGAACATAGACCCAAAGGAAATTTAAATGCACCAGTTTTAGTTAGCATGCCCAACCGTGAAGAGCAAGGTAGGCTTCGAGGCTTGAAAGGATGGGGCGGAAATGATGTTTGAAACAATGAAAAAAGGGAAGGGCAGTCTGGAGGTGAATTTCTACGGTCCAAAACCCGCGGGGCATCCCGCCGCTTTCAATTTTGAATTTTGTTTTACAAACAAGCCAATAGGAAGGCTTAGACCTAGAGAGCGTTGTCACTCTTTACAAAGAACGACACTCGAGAGACGAGATTTTGTGTTTAATATTTTGGTGTTTAGAAGGATTTTCTTATCATTTCATTACCTTGGTTTTGTAGTTCAATCCATCGCCTATCAAATGACTGCAACTTCACCCATTTTCACTTGTTATTTAAGCATGAAATCATGAAAATTTCAACGGGAGGGTGGACAATAATCATACCTCAAAAACCCGATGAATATTGCTGATGAATTTACAAGGAACGACGAAGAGAAATCTCAGGCATGAAGGCTGTTAAGGATGAGAGGTCTCTGCACTCTTCTAATCTTCTTGACATGTGAAAATGACATGTCGGTGGAATTATTTATACCCCTAAGGGAAATTAATGCACCTAATTAATGTAGGTACAATAGATGAAAAGTTTGGTGGATTTGAATTGCAGGATGATGGCGGGAGGTCTGAAACCTGGAGGTAGGAAATACGCAAGCTCATGACCATTTGAAATATTCCAAGTTAAAGCTTAATAGCAAAGAGGGATCTGAGGTTCGATGGTTGGAAGGACACAAATCGACAACCATTTGGAATGATGAATCCATGAGGGAATCTCGGGTAGGGAACTCCAATGGACCAAGCCTAACAGTCACAAAGGACAGTCAGTTTGCAACATGAGTTTGAAATGGAAATCATGGAGTTGGGCCCCAGAAATTGGAAGGGTGCAGGCCAAAGGCCATTTGAAAGAGAAAATGTGACAAGGAAACCTGGCAAGGGAAACCCAACGAGCCGGGCCCAAGAGGTCTCATGACTGCCTGCGAAAGGCAAAGTGCCAAAGAAACTCTAGGAGGGTTCAGGAATTTGGCATCAATGAGGGGGTTAAACATGGTCAACTTCAGATGAGACTTAAAGGGCACACTAACCATCTAGGACACCAATAATGGGGGCACACAAAATGAAGCGGTGACAAGATGACCTGGCAAGGAAAAATAAAGAGAGGGTCCCCATTCCGAATGGGGCATGTGTGCTAAGGGAAAAACATGAACCCCATCACCTACACACCCATCTCCTCCATCTCGTACTCATGAAACACAACCTAAAAGGAAAAAGATTAAGCCATTGGTTGGATATAGTGATTATGAAGAGGAAGAAGCACTCCTTTCTTTGACTGAGATAAAAGAGGTAGTAGAATAATAGAGAAATCAAAAACCTCATGATCCTCAGATCAGGCTTTCGGATGAAGCAACTAATGAAATCCAAGATGATGAGAGGGTGGTGGCCTCTCTAAGATTTATGGAGGATGAAAACATTATCCACACCAATGAATTCAAATATTTTTGGATCAAAATGAAAATGAAGTAGATTGATGAAATATTGAAAATTAATCTTATTGGAGTTGATGAATGAAATCATGTTGAGATCCAGGCTCAAACACTTGCAAAGCTAGATATTGATAACATTAATATTACCCCTCAGGAAGCAAGGGAAATGGTGTTGAAAAGTAATATGTTAATCATACTAGGGATGGAGCTATCTAAATTATTTATGCTAGATCAAATCAGAGCACAGGATGATCCTATGTTAGTTGTAGAGTTTGATTCAGAGGAAGGTGTTTCAGGTTTAGGGTATAATCCTACTACCCAAACACTTTCCTTGTGGACAAAACAAAAAAAACAAAAGAGAGCCTAGACTTTTGGATGTAGTGTAGGAAATGAGGGGGTCAGCTATGGTTGGAACAATGAAAGACACAACTCCTCCAGAGGATGCCACTATGACCATGCATTCTTTAATGTTCACCAAGGATTTGGTAGAGAATATGGAAATAAAGATTAATGAATATGAGAAAATATTGAAACTACAAAATGATGAGGTGAACAAGTTATTTATTGAAAATATAAAATTAAAACAATAGTTGCAGCATGCCACCATAGTGAAAGGAGATGAATTGATTATTTATCACCCACCTGTCTAGACTGAGGATCCGTAGATACAATAAATGAAAGATGAAATGTATAGGCTGAAGAAGCATAACATGGATGATATCAAGCATCATATCATAGAGGCTTTGCAGAAAATACTAGAGCATACAGTTGGGATATTGAAGGAAAAGATAAATGGGGTACATGAAAGTTTCAACAATCTAAATAAAGCTTTGGAACAGACAAGCACTAACTCCCCCATCATGGAAGAGCTCCAAAAGAGATGGAAACCCACCCTCCACATATTGACTACTTTATGTAAGGCTACACATAGGGATCCAGATGCTCCACCAAGGCTCAAACCTACACAAAAAATGTTAAAGCATGTGATTGATGAGTATAAGTATTCGGTAGATATAAGGAAGAAAGTTGAAAATAGGAAAGAGTACATTTGTCTCTATCAACTACAGCTTCAACCCATCTCTTATCAAAGATGATAATCAAGTGAAAGGTGTAGATGAATGGAGAGAGGAATTTGATGAGATGATTCCTAAGTGCTTGACACATATGTAGGATGAAGGGGAGATCAATCATGACAAGCTCAAAATTATACTCGATGGGATCATCATGTTGGACACTGGAATATAAATTTTGTGGTGGATGTCATAAATCTCTTGGATAATAGATGGAAAATTCACCTCACAAACTTTGTAGCCATATAGGAATTCAAGTGGCCGAATGATCTAACATTGAATAAATGGAATGAGAACTATTTGGGCTCTGATGAGGACTGATTATGCGTAGGAAATATCATATAGTAAAAGCTTGGAGCAGGCTTGGAGTAGGTTTTAGATGACCACAAGATTTTACTCAAAGATTAACAGATTGATACACATGTTATGATTAGTTTTCTTTAGTTATGTTTATTTTCATAATTATGTTTTGTTATTAAAATACACGTCTTGTGGTTTGAATCTTGTTGCCTCTCGTATGAATAAGAGAGACCAAGACCAAAGAAGGGATATTATATTAGATATAGGAGAAGATAATGGTAGAGTAGGGAAATCAATAGATCATAATGTTCACATTTAGACAAACTATGTTGCATATATAATTTTGAAGAAGGTAATGAAAGATCTCTGATATGGTGGCTCCATATTGGTATCAATTGTTTATTGAAGTTATTCAATTATCAGATTGTCTCCAATTTAATGTTTCCTAGTTATTTAATTTGATATATCAAGTATATACTCAATTTATCAATCCACATTTGTTGTACTTGTGTGATGTGATTATTTGGTTTCTTTAAAGAAGAATTAAATTCCTTTTGACCAATCACAGTAATCTGGAAGTGTTATTTGGATCAGTAAGAAGAATCATAGAATTAGTATTAACATTTTGTCTCTAGTAGAGTTTGTTAATCACTTTCCTACACATTTATACAAGTTATAAACCAAAAAAAGTATACCGAACAGTTTGGATTGTTGCCAATACCAGCCATTCATTCTAGATCTTCACTTGAATCCATTTACCCAACAAGGAACTGGTCTTATCCATTTTATCTTTTAATTTTATCAAAATTATTTTCAAAACCTTACATCTATTAACTGAACATATTAGGTTTTCACCTTGATATTGCTTATACAATTTATACCAAATTAGGATCACATCTCTCCACTATCAATTGCCATTTTTGATAGTGTTACATATGGTTATATTTTCTGTCATGTAATATTTAATTTCAGCTTTTGTGGTCTTTGTTTTCTCATAGTTTTCCTAAGTCTAAGTTTGGTCATTATCTTTTCCTTTGTTGTGGGGTCTTTGCATTTTCTAACCCCCTGTCACATGTTCCTTAATTTTTGAAACTCATATGGTTGGCGCCTAGTTTTCTTAAGTCTAAGTCATCGATTTATTGTTTTTTCTAACTTATTGACTATTTTACTTGTTCCTTCCTCTTGGTGTCAGGTATTTAGTCCATTGTATTTTTGGTGAGTCACAGGTTTTCCAAACTTCGTAACTCCCGATTTTGAGTTGTGAAGTTTGAATTGTCCATGACAAGGTGATGTGTTGTTCATTCACACATTTTGAGGAACCACCTATATATTTAATGAGGCATACAATACAACCTAGAGATGTCTTAACAAGATTTTTTATGAAACGTGCCAATCTTGAGGTTTGAAATACCGAGGATTAAAATAAGGCGTTGCATTAATTTAGTACCAAATGCACGTCTTATTATTTTCACATGAAAAATGGTGGTGAACATTTATTCATTTTGGTTCTCATTTGTGCATCTTTTCTCTGTAATCATTTTTCAAGTGAGCAGGTTTTCCTTTGTTCACTATGAGCTCATGCAATCCCAAATTGGAATTCATTGGCTAGGAGTGAGGGACATGGACTTGGGATCTTTTAGTTTGATGAATTTTGGCCGCGATTGGAGGGCAATAGAAAATTTGTTGTTTAAGCGAAGCTATTAGAAAGTGGATTAGCTCATGCTGGAGGATTCCTTAAGGCCATCTTGAGTGTGGACATGGTTATCACCTGTGTGAGGAGATAAATTCCAGGGATGAGAGAGATAAAAGCTATGGATGGAACCATTATTGCCAGAATTTTAATAGAATTTTTTTCTCATGCGTTGGGAATTCCTGAAAGGGCATCTGTAAGAGAAATGTCAGTTGTTGCAGCTAGTGAAATTTTCAAAGCTAGGGAAGACTGGTGTAGGAATTCCATAGCCAAGGGCTGGTTGAAGTTTGAAAAGAGAGGTAAGTCCCAGTTACCCATCAAACTCAAAAGAACTCATTTTAAAGAATAAATTGTGGATGTTATTGCTTTATTTACATCACATTGTTGGGAATGCACAAGTTATGCCTTTTGAGGACCGGATGTGCCAATTTATACTCATTATTTGTGATGAAAATGTGTTCATAGATTGGGCTAAAGTGATTTGTTTCTGTTTAAATGAGCAACTAGTCAATTTCTAGAGAACGACTACTTTCCATCTATTTTCATGTTTGATATATGTTGTAGCCAGTCAAAGATCTTTCTGGTCAGGGCTAAAACCTTTCACACTGCCAACTTTTTTTGTGCTTGTGTACAAATGTTATCTGCAATTCACTAAGCAAGTCAAGATGGGAGAATATTGTTTGGTTAATGACGCAATTCTAATGGAGGCTATGAGAAAGCTAGACGAAAACCATGAAATGTATTTTTCTCCTGAATCTATATCCTTGATATCAAAATTTGGGAGCTTCTATATTCATTTTGAAATATTTTCATATTTGAGGATTGGAGGCTATGAGAAAGCTTCGTTGAAATTTCCTTGGTATCCGAAAGATTAGCTAATTCATTTTGGAAATCTCTAGACATATGGCTTTGGTCAATGTGAAATATATGAACATGGGGAAGCGATGTTATCCTTTCCCATTGGTTACTCCATCTTTTACATGCAAGAAAAATAAAGTAGCAAAGGTTGTTGAAAAATACCTCAAAGAATAGAACCTCCAATATTTCTTCTTTAGGGTAGGTTTTGATAGCAAGGGTTTTGTGAAGTAGAATCTATATTGGGAAACTTCATCTCAGCATCAACCCTCTATTGAATATTTTTGGGAGGTGTTCCTAAAGTATACATAAGTGTTTAATAAAGAGATAGCAGATCCCACTACTTGAACTAAAGAATCCTTTTCAAAACATGGGAGATTACAGGTCTATCTTGAGTCCTTCAAAATTGAAGTGAATAGGAGATCTCAAACATTGGCTAAATCTGAAGTGGCTCTATCTAAGATGAGAACCAAACTACAAATCACTGTGACCCCAGGAAGTAAGGAGATACTTGCAATTTTTTCCAAGTACAGAGATTACAAGGCCAGGATGAAGGTGTGGGAGGAAACTTTGCAGAAAGAGGCGGTCGTGTCTATTAAAGATGAAGAGACTTAGGCGGGAGAATTGGAAGCGCTTTATTTTAAAATATTTCATGATACTTTAGTTTATTTAGGGCTCTTTTCTAAGTTTAATACTTATTTTATTTGGTATGGTTACTTTCAAGAAACCATTACCTGAAACAATTGGTGATGCTTTAAATAGGGGACTAGTTGTTGGTTCTGGATCTTTTGGGTGAACTTTTATTTTCTCATTAGAGAAAAAAAAATTTTGTTATCTGGATTTACTATTTTGTGATATTCTGATAGAGAAAACTATGGTGGATTTTATGCATTCGTAATCTTTGAATTACGGTCTATGAATTATTTTTTCTTAGGTTGAATTTTCTGTTGTGAGTGATCTATCATAGGAAAGGTTGTTGCTTTTGAAGTTATGGCATCACTATAGTATGATTTATCTATGAATAAAAATGTCTTGGTGGTTTTGATTCTATATTAAGTCATGGATTATTTTAGATTTGTTACATGAATTCTATTAATACCTTTAAATGTTTCTAGTGAAAATCCCCTTCCTTTGCTTGCTTTTTGGTTAACAGAATCTCTAGTTAAAAGTTATTCATTGGATATCAAACAAAGGTAGCTACCACCTTTTAAAAAAAGAAAAGAATAACTTAGAAAATTATATCGTTACTAACTCAACTGTAGTTACATTTGTCACCTCTATTGGGCATGAGAAAACAGAGTTAGGAGATAAATTTGTCACCCAACAGATTTTTAGCGACTCCACTGAGGATAACCTAGAATAAATATTGGTGGTTTTGCAAGATGAGTTGCTCTACGATTTGTAGTAATGGTTGTTTAGAAGAATTTTTCTTCTATTCTTCACCCTAATGTAGATTGGTTGATTGGTGATTAAGAAGATATAGTGACTGGTCTTAGACTGCTTGCTTGGAAACAAAGGAGAAATAACCATCAATATCATAGAGTTAACGAAGTATTGGAAGAAGAAGAAGAACTTAGAGATATCATCATAGAAAATGCTATGCACTTTGAGCATTCTCAGGAGATTGTGTTTATAGAATTTGTCCCACCTCTAGTTGGTAGAGTAAGAGCTCCACCTACACAAACCCCTAGAAACTAGGTAAATAATAGGTGAAACCCCCCTTGAAATAGTAATAATCAAAATTTGGTGACTTTGCAAGCCTATTTGTGTCTTTTTAAACCTAGATTCCAAAAGATATACTAGGAGTGATAAGAAAAAATGGATTTTAGATAAATATTTTGAGTTCTTGGAAACCATTGATTTCTTGTATTTTCCTCCCACTCAAAAGGTTAGGTCCATTAGAAGGCCATATTCTCCTCCTTCCTCTAAACCTATTGTGTTTGGGGTTTCAAAGATATCTTGCCAAAGTCTTCTTCTCTATGGTACAACCCTTCCTACGCAAATAAAATTTCCTTTGATTAGGCACAACTAGTTCCATGGGGGGTTGTTATATGTCCTCTTACTTTTGGAGGAAATGCACAACTTCATGACTTGCCTAGGGGCTCAGGGAAGATCATACCTAAATTCAGTGGGGTTGAATGAAGAAAGAAGTCCATGAGTGAGTGAGAGATTTTGTGGCCAAATTTAATTAGTTGTCCACTAAAATTTCTGCTAACATGAGACCTGGGGCTGAATTATTGAAAGGTATGTTCATTAATACCCTTTCGAAATATGTGAGTTTTATTATTAAAAGGGAAGGTTCTACTGATATAGCTGCCACACAAACTAGGGCAGTATCTATAGAAGATGATTTGATAGTCTATAGGAAATGGAAAAAAGAGTTGCAAACTGGTAAACCATTGCCGGTGAATTCTACTGACCCAGTCATTCAGAGATTTTCTAACAACTTAATTAATCTTAAAATAAAAATTTTGAATAAATATTCACAAATTCCCTATCAAGATGTTCCCATAAATTATCAAGGAGCTTCGAATAAAAAACTTTCACCATCGACCCCAAATCAAAGATTGGCAATTGAAGGTCCTTCTTCCAGTAAGATGAATCATTGTAATTTCCATTTAACTTCATATCATGCTGGAGCTACCTATCTTGAGATGATTAGGTTTATGTAGATTCTCAAAAAAAATGGGCATACAGTAGAGCCATACGTATAGGAGCCTAGCCCATCTTAGGACGCCGACATGAACTTCTTTGAATTTCTAGTAGATATGGGATCGGGAGAAGAGGTATATGTCAAACTTGATGATCCCAATTGTGCTATATTTACCAAGGCACAACGTGCCAAGGCTGATCAAGAAACTTCATCTGTAGCCTCGAAATACATCCTCACAAGACAAAAAAAAAAGGAATCAATTGCCCTTGGTAGTGTGCAAGTTGTGGTACCATCTTCTTCATCATCTGGTTCTTTTGATATAGTTGAGTCTTGTAAAAAAACTAAAAGTCAAATTTCACAAGTTCAATACTTGAGACTCAATCCCTTAGAGTTAGATAGATTAGTGAAATATGTTAAACAAGAACCCTCCCTATCTCATTGGAATGCTCAAGTTTCAAATGATAACTAAGCCAATCTCGAGAATCAAATTTTCTCTAATACTATAGATAAACCCTCAAGTTCACAGAATCCATTCATGAAACAAGAACCTTTCTTTATATCATTATACATTGTTGGTTTTAGGCTGAGTAATTATATTATCAACTCTGGAGCTTCATAAAATGTGATGCCTACCCAAATAGCTAGATCCTTAGGTATGTCCTATACTTCCTCACAAGGTAAATTTTATTCCATGGATGGGTCTTTAGTTCCTATTATAGGTCAAATAAAAGATGCTCAAGTAGCCTTAGCCACTTTTCCCAAAAAGAGACTAAAATTGACTATATTGGTTGCTAACATTCCTACAAGCTATGGTATGCTATTGAGTAGGAGTTTCTATAAAGATTTGGGAGGAGAGATTTAGATGGATTGGTCTCATGCCTTGATACCCTTGGATGGAAAGAAGATATGCTTGAACCCTTAACCTAAGGCCAAGTTTACGGTATTAAAATCTAGAGATCCAAGAGATGATATTATGTTTGTTGAAATAGGAACAAGAGCATATATGTGTGCTTCTGATGATGAGCAAGACTTGAACTTTATCAGCTCTTATTTGGTGAATGAATTATGGATGATGGAATTTGATGGAAGTTGTGGTAATGTTGGTTTAGGTGTTAAAGTAGTTTTGATTTCACCTAATGTTTACAAGTTTCGTTTTCCTTTCAAATTAGAATTTTCTAATACTAATAATACAATCAAGTATGAAGCACTACTGCTTGGTTTGAATGTAGGAAAAGATAAAGGTATTAAGCAGTTGAGGGTTGTAGGAGATGCAAAATTGGTGGTAAAATAGGTGAGAAAGATTTACACTATAAAAACAATCACCTCAAGCATTATAGGAACAAAGTGTGGGATTGTATAGAGGATTTTGATGCTTTTTCTATAGAATCTATTCCTAGGGAATGAAATACTAGGGTGGATTCTTTGGCAGTCTCTGCATCATTACTCTTGCCTCATCCATATTTCAAAGATGAGTCCTATAGAGTTGAAATTGTGTATAGACCTAGTGTTCCTGATAACGTGAATCACTCGCAAGTGTTCAATAATGATCGATAGATTATTGATTTTTTGGAGAAATTTGAAGCCTTTGCTCACATATATTTTGAAGGTAGTGATGACACAAGAAATGATGCTTTAGAAGGTGATATTGTGGCCCTAGATAAAAAGGAGACAAAAGTTATTCAACTAAAGGGTTTTAAGATTCTGAAAGGTCTAGTCTCTTTGGAGAATTTTTTTAATAGGCATGATCAGTATTTAAAGAAAAAGGGTAAGGTCTCTATTGAATCATCTGTTGAGTATGATAAAGTGAATATCGGTATGGAAGAAGATCCCAAGATGGTTTGCATTGGAAAGTATTGTTCCAAGGAGGAGAGGGAGAGACTAATTTCTCTATTGACACATTATGAGGATGTTTTTGCATGGTGTTATGTTGACTTGAGAAATTTTAGAAATGGAGAATTCCAACATAAGATTTCATTAAAGCTCGGTGCCACACCTTTTAGATAGAAACAATGAAATTATAATCTAAAGGTTAGTGAGGCCATTTTGAATGAGATCGATAAGATGCTTAAAGCTAAAATTATTTATCCCATATATCACTGTACCTGGGTAGCTAATATAGTTCCTATGAGAAAGAAGAATGGAGAGATAAGGATATGTGTTGACTTCAGGAATTTAAATCAGGCATCTTTGAAGGACAATTACCCACTACTTGTGATGGACCACATTCTGCAAACAGTTGTTGGCTCTGAAATGATTTCTATGCTTGATGGTTTCTCAGGCTATAATTAGGTTGAGGTAGTTGTAGAAGATCAACATAAGACAACAGTCACCACTCCCATGGGTATATTTTCCTACAACAAGATTCTATTTGGTCTTATTAATGTGGGAGCTAATTTTCAGAGGGAGATGGATTTATCCTATGGTGATCTCAAGAATAAACTCATAGTGATATTTTTGGATGATCTAATGTTCAGTTTTATCCAAGAAAAGGGATAACCATTTGCATGATTTGGAAATAGTATTACAACATTGCAAGGAGGAGGGTATCTCTTTGAACCCTAAGAAATCAATTTGTTTTGTAAACGAGGGAAAAATCCTAGGTCACATTGTTTCGAAGAATGAAATTAAGATTGATCCAGAGAGAGTGAAAGCAATCATGCAACTGGGACTACCAGCTAAGAAATATGGTACCAGATCTTTTTTTGGTCAAGTAAACTTTCTGAGGAGGTTTGTTCCTGATTTTGCTGAGTTGGCAAAGCCCATCTTAGATATGATGAAAGACTATCCATTTTTTAAGTGTAGTAATGAAGGAAAAATCCTTTTGTAGATATTAAGACCACAATCGTAAATGCCCCAAATTTGGTTCATCCTGAGTTCAATAAAGATGTCATCATATATAGTTATGCCTCTAAACACACTTTGCCAGCCATATTACTACAAAGAAATGAGAAGGGTTTTGAAGTTCCTATCTCTTTCATGAGTACCTATTTCAAAAAATATGAACTCAAATATTCATCACTTGAGAAACAAGTGTATGCTATCGTTAAAGCGCTCAAGAATTTTAGGTTTTACATTCTCCATACTCATACTACTATTTTAGTTCCTGAAACTATGGTGAAAATAATTCTTACTCAAAAGGATATTGGTTGTAATAAGAGAGTATATTGGATAGCTCAAATTCAAGAGTATGATTTAGATATTAAACCCACCAATCTAGTAAGAGGAAAGGGGCTAGCTAAGATCATTGTTGAAAGTAAACCAGTAGAGGAGGAAAATTTATGTTTGGTATTATTCACCAACACAATAGATGATTGGTTTTCCGATTTTTCCTATTTCCTGACCTATGACAATTGCCCATCACACTTATCATCCAAAGAAAAGAGGAAATTAAAGAAAATAAGTATGTTCTTTGGGAGGGAAATTTGTACAAGAAAGGTGTGGATGGAACCTTCCTAAGGTGTGGTGATAAGGAACAACATAATATACTATTGGAATTTTTTCATAGTGAGGCATGTGGGGGGCATTTTTCAGCTTTGGTAATAGCCTTTAAAATCCTGGATCATAGATTCTATTGGCCGGGTATGTTCAAGGATGCATATCAATGGGTATCCAAATGTAAAAAGTGTTTAAATTTTACCAGTAGACCATAGCTGGTTGCTTTACCTTTGAAGCCTATGGTAATTGATGAGCCTTTCTAGCAATGGGGTTTAGATTTTATTGGGCCAATCAACCCAAATTCAAGTGCGGGGCATACACACATATTGAATGCTACTGTTTATTTTACTAAATAGGTGGAGGCCATTCCTATGAAACACACTACTACTGAATTCATCTGTAACTTCTTAAAGGAGACTATTTTGGTAAGATTCGAGGTGGCCAAGAAGATTGTTGTCGATAATACTAGTTCTTTTTCTTCTGTTGAGATCACTCTTTTCTGCTATGAATATGGTATTAGCCTTTCTCATTCATCAAACTATTATCCACAAGGTAATGGGAAGGCAGAATCAAGCAATAAGAATCTCATCTCTATTATCAAGAAGTTAGTCAATGAAAATTAGAGGGGTTGGCATAAGAAGTTATATGACGCTCTTTGGGCTGATAGGGTTACCTGCAAGAGAGCTATTGGTATGTCTCCTTTCCAATTAGTAATTTTCCTACACCATTAGAGATTTTTTCCCTCAATTTGCAAAAAGCTAATTAAGATGAACAATTCTCAACTGCTTTAGAAAAGCGGGTTATGTACTTAAATAAATTGGAAGAAGAAAGAGAAGTTGTAGTAGATAAGATCACCAGATAACAATAGATGGTGAAGAAATTTTTTCATAGAAAGGCTAGGCAAAGGAATTTTTCAGTTGGTGATTCAGTTCTTCTTTGGGATACAAGAAGAGAAGCAAAGGGGGTGCATAAAAAAATTGATTCTCTCTAGAAAGGGCCTTTCATTATCAAACATCTTGTTGGAGATCATGCATTTCGGTTAGCATATCTAGATGCTACTGTCCTACCTCTTTCCTATAATGGGAAAGATTTAAAACTTCTAGAATGATTGTCCTTTTGGGTCCTTCCTTGTACATATCTTTTCCTTATTTTTTTGCTCGGTTTTTGGTGTGTCCATTTTTTACTCCGTCGCCCAATGAATAAGGTTGTATGTCATGATTTTGGTTTCTCTGCATCCTATTAGTCTTGGTCTCTATTTGTAGCCAATGTTACATATGGTTATATTTTGTCATGTAATATTTAATTTCATCTTCTGTGGTCTTTGTTTTGTCATATTTTTCCTAAGTCTAAGTTTTGGTCATTATCTTTTCCTTTTTCACGGGGTCTTTTTATTTTATAACCCCTTGTCATGTGTTCGTTAAGTTATAAAACTCATATGGTTGATGCCCAGTGTTCTTAAGTCTAAGTCGTCAAGTTCTTGTTTTGTCTAACTTCTTGACTATTTTACTTGTTCCTTCCTATTGGCATCGGGTAAATAATTGCATTGTATTGTCGGTGAGTCAGAGGTTTTCCAAACTTTGTAACTCCCGATTTTGAGTTATGAAGTTTCAACTGTCTGTGACAAGGTGATGTATTGTTCATTCACACATTTTGAGGCATCGCCTATATATTTAATGAGGAGTCAATATAGCCTAGAGATTTCTTATCAATACTTTTGGTAAAATGCCCCATTCTCAAGGGTTTCTCTATTGAGGATTAAAATAAGGTGTTTCATTAATTTAGTACCAAACACACGTCTTATTATTTTGCCATAAAAAGGGTGGTGAACATTTATTCATTCTAGTTCTCATTTGTGCATATTTTATCTGCAATAATTTTTCAAGCGAGCGGGTTTTCCTTTGTTCACTGTGAGCTCATGCAGTCTGAAATTGGAAATAATTGGCTAGGAGTGAGGGACATAGACTTGGGATCTTTCAAGTTGGATGAATTCTAGGTGAGATTGCAAAGCAATAGAGAATCCTCTATCGACGTGAAGCTATTAGAAATTGGATTAGCTCATTCTTGAGGATTCCCTAAGGCTCTCTTGAGTGTGGACTTGGTTAGTGCCTATGCAAGGAGATATGTTCCAGGGACAAGAGAGATAAAAGACACAGATGAAACCATTGTTTCTAGAAATTCTCCAGAAGTTGTTTCTTGTGTGTTGGGAATTCCTGAAAGGGCATCTGTAAGAGAAATATCGGTTGTTGTAGCTAGCAAATTTTTCAAAGATAGAGAAAACTTGTGAAAGAATTCCATAGCCAAGAGTTGGTTGAAGTTTGAAAAAAGAGGTAAGTCCCAATTACCCACCAAACTCAAAAGAACTCATTTTAAAGAAGAAATTGTTGATGCTATTGCTCTATTACATCGCATTGTTGGGAATGCACAAGTTGAGCCTTTTATGGACTGGACATGTCTATTTATCCTCATTATTTGTGATGAAAATATGTTCATAGAGTGGGCCAAAGTAATTTGTTTCCATTTAAATGAGAAACTAGTCAATTACAAGAGAACGACTACCTTCCATTTCTATTCCTATTTGAGATATGTTGTAGCCAGTCAAAGATCTTTCTAGCCAGGAATAAAACCTTTGACACTGCCAACTTCTGGCATGCCTGTATACAAATGTTACCTACAATCAACTAAATAAGTCACGATGGGAGAATATTGTTTGGATAATGAAACATTTCTAATGGAGGCTGTGATAAAGCTAGACAAAAACCCTAAAATGCAAATTTCTCTGGAATCTATATCCTTGATATCAAAATTTGGGAGCTTCTATATTTAGTTTGAAAGATTTTCATATTTGAGTATTGAAGTCTATGAGAAAGCTCCATTGAAATTTCCTAGGTATCCGAAAGATTTGTTGGTGTTTTGGAAGTTTGTAGATAGATGGCTTTGGTCAATGTGAAATATATGAATATGGGGAAGTGAAGTTATCCTTTCCCATTGGTTACTCCCTCTTTTATATGAGAGAACAATCAAGTAGCAAAGGGTTCTGAAAAAGTCCTCAAAGAATACAACCTCCAATATTTGTTCATGAGGGCAGGTTTTGATAGCAAGGGTTTCGGGAAGAAAAATCTATATGGGGAAACTTCATATCAGCATCAACCCTTTATTGAAGATTTTTGGGAGGTGTGCTTGAAGTTTAAATAAGTGTTTAATAAATATATAGCAGATCTCTCTTCTTCAAATAAGGACTCCTTTTCAAAACTTGGGAGATTATAGGTCTATCTTGAGTCCTTCAAATTGTAAGTGAATAGGTGATCTCAAACTTTGGTTGAATCTAAAGTGTCTTTATCTAAGATGAGAACCAGACTACAAATCAGTCTGACCCTAAGAAGTAAGGAGATACTTGTAATTGCTGCCAGGTACAGATGTTAAAAGGCCAGGATGAAGGCGCAAGAGGAAACCTTGCAGAAAGAGGTGGTCATGTCTATTGAAGATGAAGAGACTTAGGCAGGAGAAGTTCAATTGGTTTATTATTAAATATTTCATGATACTTTAGTTTATTTTGGGATTTTTTCTAAGTTTAAGACTTATTTTATTTGGTATCGTTACCTTCAAGAAACTATTACTTGAAACAATTGGTGATGCTTTAAATAGGGGATTAGCCATTGGTTTTGAATCTTTTGGGTGAACTTTGATTTTCTCATTAGAGAAAAAAAAAACTTTCTTATCTGGATTTACTATTTTATGATATTTTGATATAGAAAACTATGGTGGATTTTATGCATTCGTAATCTTTGAATTAGGGTGTATGAATTATTTCTTCTTATGTTGAATTTTTTGTTGTGAGTGATCTATCATTGGAAAGTTGTTGCTTTTGAAGTTATGGCATCACTATAGTATGATTTATCTATGAATAAAAATGTTGTGGTGGTTTTGATTCTAGATTAAGTCGTGGATTATTTCAGTTTTGTTACATGAATTTTGTTAATACCTTTAAAGATTTCTACTGAAAATCCCCTTCCTTTGCTTGCTTTCTAGTTAAAAACATCTCTAGTTAAAAGTTATTCATTGGATACCAAACGAAGGTAGTTGTCACCTTTTAAAATAAGTGAGAATCAGTTATAAAATTATATCATTATTGATTGAACTTTGGTTACATTTGTCACCTCTATTAGGCATGAGAAAACAAAGTTAGGTGATAAATTTGTCAACCAATAGATAGATTGCACAAGTAGAAGTCACATAGTTAAGTTTGCATCATTTACATAGGTACACCCACCTAGGTTTGACAAAGCCTAAAGAGAGGAAGGTTCAAATACATTATTTTTCCTTGTTCATTAGCCTAAAATGTACCAAGATCTTGGCAACCTCTTGTGATTTTTCAACCAACATTTTTGAGAACTAACACTAGCTTATGTTAGTTTTGATTGAATTTGTATTTAACTTAGTTCTAATTTAGTTTAGTTTTAATTTAGTTTTAATTTAGCTTTAATTTAGTTTTACATTTAATGTAATTTAGACTAATTTTAGATTTAATTTTTAATTTGGACTTAGTTTAATTTTGATCTAGATTTAGCTCTTAATTTGGATCTAACTTTTAGTTTAGATTTAAATTTAAAAATTTAGATTTTAACTTTTAATTTTAATTTAGTGTTTTTAGTCTTTTAGATTTAGCTTTTACTTTTAATTTAGCTTTCAGTTTTTAATTTAGATCTAATTTCTAATTTAGATTTATCTTTTTTATTTAGATTTGATTTTTAATTTAGACTAAATTTAGAATGTATATTTAATCTAATCATTTAGATTTAATATAATTTAGGATTAATCTAGTTTAGAATTAATTCTAATTTAGATTAGCTTTTAATTTATATTAGTTTTAATTTAAATTAGTTTTTTTTATTTAGGTTAGTTTTTTATTAATTTTTAATTTTAGATTAATTTTTAATCTAGACTAGTTTCTAATTTTAGCTTAGTTTTTAATTTAGATTAACTTTTAGTTTAGATTATTTATTTTTAATTTAGATTTTTTTTTTAATTAAAGATTAATTTTTTATTTTAGATTAGTTTTAATTTAGATTATTGTATTTTTCCTTCATAATTTGATTGTCAATTTGTGGGCTAATTTTGGGCTTTTCTTGCAGGTACATTTGGAAGAGAATTGAAAATCAAAACATACGCTTGTTGAAGAAAGGAGGCATGAAACTACTAATGAATTTTTAATGCAAGATGTTCATCGAAGACATGATTTTGAAGCTGACTTTCTTTTAGCTTAGAACACATTTCAATTGGTGCTTTAAAATGAATGATTGTATCCTTTCACTTAGATTTAACTAGGAGGACAATGAATACTGGTTTTTATGCTTGAGATGGTAGGGAGATGCTCTCACCTTGTGCAAACTTGGTGATAAAAAACTAGACCCATCTATTTTTGTGTTTATACCTTAGAGGGGCTTGTCTCGCAAGAGGGAATGACTCCAACTGGTATTTCGCTTGCGCCAGTATATAAAAGGATGAGACTAAATTGTATAGTCCTCATGGTATGTAGGCCTTAGTTGTGCAGTGCCATTCAAAAATGGGTACCTACCTTTACTTTTAAAGGTATAAGAGACCCTAGTAGAGTGGTTAAAGACTCAAGTGGTTTGTTGTATGCTCGCGAGGTGCCATGTCCTCGAGTATTCACTAGAACCCTCTTATGTAGTTTTCCAAAAACCCTTCTATTTGTTGGTGCCATAACGGTCTTTTCCAAGGCACCCATGTTCTCACAGTTCTTAGTAGAGGTGAAGAGTCTATCATGGGATATTCATGAAGGCTCGAAGCTTGGTTGACCCGAGAAGTGAGTGCAATGTAAGGGGGAGCCTATGTGGCTAAGCTTCTAAGTCACTCGCTAAGAATAAGTGTGGCTGGAGTAAAATCCAAGTGGGATCTAGTGAATATAGTCCTTGCCAACCCTAGGAATGTACATGATTGTTTTCATCTTAAAAATCCAACCTTTTCACAAAAACAAACTCAAAAACTCATTTTTCTATGATGTCTTGCATGTGTGTATTCAAAACATGATGGTCAAAAAAAATCAAGCATTATACCAAAATATGATAACATTTCAACTTTGACATAAATTGAGCCAACATTTTTCCAAACAAGTTGTTTAAAGCAAATATTTTCTCATTTCATTTCCCATCATTCCATCGCATTCATTTAGGTTAGTTGCATGATACTTAATCAAATCTAGGTTGCATATACCTTTTTGAAAATTTTGAAATAGGGAAACTTACCATATCTTGTCATAGGCCCATTTCTACAAGGAAAAATTATCATTGACCCTATCATTTTGGTGTAACCTTTAAACTAACTAGTCTAGTTTAAGGTTCACCTTGTCAAACTTTTCAATTGTCATCTACTCTCCTTTCAAGGTCATTGATAATTTAATTTGGAAACATTGGACTATATTAGGTTGGATAGTAGCTCCTTCCTTAATTTTCACAACAAATGTGCATAGTTCATACCATAGTCATCTCAACTGCATAACACTTTTGCATATCTTATTCCAAAAATACCAAAAATATAGTCTTAATTTCATATCATTTGCATTCGCCATTTTGAGAAAATATTTTCATGGTTGAAACTAGATTTGCATTGGTATTATTTTGTCCACTTTAAATCTTGACAATGATCCACATAGTAATACCTTTGGAACACAAGACAACAAAAATTTGGGACCTTTATCTCACGAGAAACCAAAGATAACAAACCTTTTTTAACAATTCCTCATTAGAGATAAAGATGGAAATGTATACATAGAAGAGGTATAGGTTGCTGCTCAAAACCTTAAAGTTTCCTCTCTAGTGGATGAAATTTTCATGCTAGACCCTCAAATATTCTTGGCTAAACTATTGCATGAAGGATTCAAATTACCCAAAGGATTTGATGTTGATGCCTTACGCGCTACAACGCCACCAAAGTACAACACACAAACAAGCCAAAATACCAGAAACACCTACACTTCATCCATCCTAGCAACAAAATCTATGTCACAGTCCATGACACAAACCACATCATGACCATTATTCATGACACAACCCTTGGGCTCAACATTTACTTCCCTTGGGTCATCATCTCAGGCCATAGGGGCATCCACATCTAACATCCTTGGTAAACCTAAGCCAAGAAATATTCTTATCCAAGGATCTCAATTGAACACAAACTCCATGTCAGAAGGTCCTATTGTTAATACCAACACCTTGCAAGGGAGAAATATGAACGTTCCATCTAGCCAAAAGATATATAGTTCGCATATCTATACCCCTTTTTAGAAAGGACAAGAGACACACACATCAAACCCTTCCAACATATCATATGGATCCTCTTTTGGACATCAAAATATACATGGACAAATATAATACAACACAACCACTTCACACATTCCAACATATACATCACACGTTCATACCTATGGACATAGTCAAAATCCACTTCACATACACCACATTTCATCTCACCATAATACAAACATGGCACTTCAACATAATGTCACCCAAAATCTTGTAATAGATGCCTTGAATTCTCAGGAGGCTTCTTTACAAAAAATTTGGAAGGAATGCAACTATCAAACAAGAAAACATACAAGTCACATGACCTAATCCATATCCATATGATCCTATCATTTACATGCCACTGTTACCTCATGGGTACATCATACCTAACTTCACTAAATATAGGGGAAAGACAAATCTGCTTGAACACATAATGGAGTTTAACATGACATGTGTAGATGTGGCCTTTGAACATACTTACTTGATGAGACTATTTCCTAGAAGTATTTTCATTCCTACACTTGAATCATTTTCATTACTACCTAGAGGATCTATAAAATCATTGGATGACTTACCTAACAAGTTTGTCAAAAACCATGCCTATAACATTGAGAATGGTATCACAATAGCCACCCTATGCCACATGACACAAGGTGAGGGTGAGAATTTCATTAAATTTTTCCAAAGATGGTGTAGCATGGCAAGTAGATGTCCTATTGAAATTCTTGAAAAAAAAAAGTTGATATTTTTGTCAAAAATCTCAGATCCAAATTAAAACATCCATTTCAAGTGCATTGTTGTACAAATTTTTCAGACTTGGTGGAAAATGGTATGACATTGGGAAAATTCCTAATAGCCCAAGGTGAACTCACATATGGCAACAAAACCACACACAACCAACACACCTCTAACAACAAAAGAAAGTTTTGGTCCCGCAATAAGAGTGTAACAAATGATGGAGTCGTAGATGCCAAAGTTGTGAATAGAACAAGTCTCAGATTGACTCTCAAAGCACCCAAAATGCACAATAACTCATCAAATGTTTCCAATCAAGTACCTAACATGATACAAAAAAATTAACAAAGGGGCCCCTAAGACAACCAAGGCAATACACCCAAAGGCAATACACTCCTTTACCGGAACCAATTGAATTTTTTTTGAAGAAGCTACTACAATCAAATGTTATACAACTCCAAGAGCCTAAACCATATGACCCAGGACAATTAAAACCCTCTTAATGGGGTGAAAATTCCTTTTGTTATTACCACTACATTAAAGGGAATAAGACCTCGATATGTCATCAATTGAAGAACCTCATTAAAGACCTAATTGAAAATTACACCATAGAGGTTGAGGGACAACAACAAACCTCCAATAAAGATCATACAATTTTAAAGAATCCATTGCAAGATCATGGAAACTCCTCTAGTTCGAGTCAAAAGATAGATAACCATGCCAATTATACCAATGCTTGTTTTAACTACAAAATTAGTAATCACCTTCGATATGTTGCCGACCATGTTAACATGACCACCATTAAGAAATAACCTGAAAGTTCCATCACTACTCGTAGAGCTAAGGTTACCATATCTGGTCCTCCTCCAAAGTAGCCACAATCCAAAGACCAATATAAAAATCTTGACCAATTGGGAATGACACCCGCACAAATATCCATCTTGAGATTTTGCACATATCACCCGAACACAAAGATATCCTTGATAAGGCTTTGAAAGAAACCTTTGTCCCTATTGACTTGGATGTCAACCGATTTGAAGTCATGGTTGGATACTTGGCCAACTCCCACCGTGTCTCTTTTTCTAACAAAGATTACTCTATCTCGCAGTCAAACCGTAGCAACCCATTGCACCTTGAGGTCTTTATAAACAATAATAAGGTCAAAAAAGTTCTAGTAGATGGTGGAACAGGATTGAACATTTGCACTCTAAAACTGGTTAAGGCATTAGGCATATTTGAAACATGTGTGGATAGAACTAAGAGTATTTTCATCAAAGACTATGATGAAAAAGAACGTTCTTCTGATGGTGTTATCATATTGCCTATCAATATTTGACCGATATCACTAGATACCACATTCCAAGTCCTGAATCTTGAAAAACCATACAACCTAATCCTTGGCCAACCATGGATTCATGCCATGAAATTCATCCCCTCCACATGCCATCAATGTCTAAAGTTTCCTTACAATGGCACCTAAACCACAATCATTGGAAATCCTAACCCCTTTCAGTATTACACTAACTTGAGAGAGGTCCCAAATCATCAAGTGGCTATAAAAAGTGAACCTACAACATCTGATCCATCCAATTATGTGGATCCATCCACGTTGACTAAATCCTCTGCATCCACCATTCCATCCATTGATCCAAAGGTCCAAATCCATGATATGGGATGTGGAGAATATAGTATGGACAATTTACTAGCAAACAATAATGCTAATGTTGCTGAGAAAGAACAAAATTCTAATGTTGATGTCAAGATAGTTTTAGAAAGGAACACAAAAAGATGTTTGTGCTTGGATTGAAACCTTTTGGGACCCTGATGATACATCGGCCTTTTACATATCCGCTTCTACTCAATATTATCATATCTATGATAACCCCTTGTTTGACTAGGACATCTATGATAACCCACTCTTTGATCATGACCTCGCTGAGAATATCGAATCATCATCCTTCCATACCACCTACCCAGGGCTAGGATATGTATCTCCTACTCTTGCCTCTACCAAGTCATATTTCCAAGCCATTAAGGATGTGCAAGCTTCCTTTGATGTTAGAAGTACCAAAAAGGATAGTCTCAAAGACTCCATTGATGGCATCACCACTCTTGTTCATCCACTAAACATTCATGTCAGTTCACCTACTTCTTCCATCTCACTCATGCCCATCTACATCATAGACATGGATCAACAAGACATAGCTCGAGAAATAAATAAAGACAAAGCTCCAATGAATGAGATACCTTTAAAAGGAGATAAAGCATCAAGAGACATAATGAAAATAATAGAAGATCAATATAAGCCCCTTATCAAAAAAAAAAAAGCTATTGAACAAATCAAAAACAAAAGAGGATCAAGACAAGTCCCCTAGACAAAATAAAAAGCTATCGAACAATTCAAAAATAAAAGCTAAAAGTGAAAGAAAACAAAAGTCGATATCCAAGTATGCCTCTGCATGAAAAATCACTAGGGGCATTTATCAAGGAAAATTTTAAACAAAGAGCTTGTTGATCCAAGGTCTCCATCCATGTCACTCTCACTCATACCATATATTCCATTCCGCCCATCCATGGTCACATGTCCATCATATCCCTCCATTAGCGATGTTTTTCAATGGGACTTTGATGATCACCCCTTCACATACTCTAGCTCATTGGCCACCCAAGCTCCTTTTCAATTGAAGTCCAATGCCCACCATAGCCTCTTTCATCTGCCACATCTATCATCCTTCATATCTATCACTTGCAATCCTCATCCTGACTAGGTCCTTTCATCTAGAACGATCATCCAAATAGGATTAGGGCATCATCAAGGCAATCTATGGATTTGGCATCTATCAATTCTATACCTAGCTTTAGAGAGCTAGAGAAAAGTACTAAAAATATACCAAAAATGAGAAAAAATCTTGAAAAAAGAAAACAAAAAAAAGAAAAGAAAAGGTCCTGAAAAAATGGTCACCTTGATGAAAACTTGGCAAACAGGTATCTTGGTGACACAAAAATAAATAAAAGAGAAAAATTTCATCCAATGGTGAAAACTTGGTAAACAGGTGTCCTGGATAAGTACCATGGTGAAAACCTGGCAAACAGGTGCCATGAGTAGTCAGTCTTTTCTTCTTCATCTACTGTCACTCTATTTGGTCTTCCACCCTAATTCATACTAAGGCCTTTACTTTAAACCATCTCCTATTTAACATTTATTACTAGGCCTTGTCATTTTTATCATGACTTCCAAATGGTCGACATATTGTGTCTTTCTCCTGCATCACCCATTCATGATAAACCTCATCCCATCCCATCCCTATTGATTTGTCTTATACCCTATAGGGGTAATATCCTTGACCTGCTCTAGATTCTGCACTTATCATTAGAAGTCACTATGCTCAAAAAGCCATAAAAATTTAAAAATGCCTCGAAAAAGCCATAAAAATCATAAAATGCCTTGAAAAAGCCATAAAAATCATAAAATGTTCTAAAAAAAGCTATAAAAAATCATAAAATATCCTGAAAAAAATCTTAAAAAATCATAAAACTTCAAAATCCAAAAAAATAAATCAAAACATGTCAAAAGACCCAAAAACAGAGTTAAAGTTAGTCATGTTAGTCTTTGTCATTGTCGAACTACATTGCGTCTACGACTAGACGTAGGCAAGGCCATATGTCGATGTGCCTCTGAGGCATTAGGTCAATCCTTTAGGTGTTGTCAAATAAAATAATGATTAAGTCCTTTTTCATTGAAAGAAAGTCAAGGGTCATGTCGAAGTACGAGGTCTCTATGCATTGCTATGTAGGCAAGGCCATTTTTCGATGAGCCCTCGAGGCCCCCTAGATTAGTTTTTTAGGGTTCATCGGTTCAGTCAAAATAAATCAGAAACTTTCAACTCAGACACAACACAATCATCTGAACATTAAACAAAAATCTTGAATCAACAAGACAAGCAAGCCAAAGAGTCTTCAGGTCAAATTAGTCATTTGTCAAATCAATCAAACTAGTCCAATCAATCAGAACCAATGGTCTTATACATGATGTGTCCTTCTTGAAACTATACCTTGTCACTGCCACACTTTGTCATTCGCCTTATACAGGTATTTACATACTCGAAACTAGACTTGAAATCTTATACGTCGGGGTGATCCCACAATAATGGGTTACACTTTTTGGCCAAACTTGACATTGAAATCAACATTTTTCACCAGATTTTCACTTTCTTACACCTATAGAAGCTAAACCATTAAGAATTTGAAGATGAAGCAAACTAATGATTTGTGATATTTTGTTTGTAGATTATAATTATATATATTTTTTAAATTAAAAAATAAATTGTGAATCCTTTTATGTAATTTTTATTAACTTATTTTTTGTGCTAAACATCATTTTCAGAAAGTGATGTTTACTTTCAGTTGCATAAATTTTTTTATAGAAAGGATACAATTCTAATTTTTTAAATACAATTTTCTCACATCAATATCTAGTGTATGGATATTTTTTCATAATTTTTGGTTGCATATATATTTTTTGATTAATTTTCTAAGTCAGAGTAATTATAATTTCGATATATTATAGTTTCAGTTGCATAACTTTTTTTTATGCATTTGAACTAATAATTTTTTTGTTGGAATAAGGACATCAATATCTAGTGTACATGTATTTTTTAGATTTTTTTTTCTCTCACTTCCTATTTTTCTGTATGTGTGAAACAAAGACCTCGATGTTCATTGAAAAACCTACATTCAAAAGAAATAAAAAATATATATAATAATAATATTAAATATATTTAAAATTATACTTTTTGGGAAGCTTATAATAAGTATTACATGTTTACAAAAAATGAATTTTAAATGAATTAATTTGATCCCCTAAAAGGTAAATCAAAAGTGGTTTTTTATCAGCATTTTGATAGGTGTAGAGGAGACTCCATTATAGGCATGGTTTAAAACTAGCGAGTTTCTATCCAAGGAGGTTTGATATAAGTGGGTTTGATCAAACCCTCTTCAATTAAAATCCTTTAAATGGAACCTTTTTAAGGCTTAAATAATTATATTTTCTAAAAATATGTGATTTCAGCAAAAATCAGGATGTCCCAAAAAGTGTAACCCATTATTGTGGCAGCACCCTATGACATGTTTCTTCTCCTGAAACAAGGCCTTGTTAAAACAGTCAACCCATTACTCACTTCATCACTTAACACACTGACAACTATTTAAATTGTCAAATAATTTGAATGGTTATTGATCTTGTTGGTCTATTTTGTCTTATATTTTGGATTTTCTTTGGTCATGTTATTAGCCACCTCAAGGATGTCCCACGAAGGATTTAGAGGAGCGATGATGTCTCATGAATCATCTTTTATTTGATTGCTTTCTGCAGTTTCTCTTGACAAAAAGACTAGGGCAACTTTGCCTTAAGTATGAGTTAGGACATTCCTTATCTGTGACTGTCTGTTTTACAGATGGATGACCTTGAACACCTTGGTCTATGTCATACCATGGTGTTTGTTGTCCATTTGTCATATTTTACCATTCGATGACGTAACAAAAAGTAACTAAACTAAAATAGAAAAGTAAGAAAGGCAAACAAAAGCTTAAAAACTGGAAATGTTATTTTGTAAACTGCAACTAAAATTTTGCATTGGGACTGATTCGCCCAAGGGGGCGAATGAGTCCTAGTAAAGGGTTTTTTTCCAAGATTAAAAAAAAAATTGGTTGACTTTTATGTTTTAAATGCTCTATGACCTAGATCTATGATGAAAATGCAATTTTTATTACTTTTTATGAAATTGAGTGCAAAACTACAAGCTAAATGAGCTTTTTAGTAATGCAAGAATTGAAACCCTAGAATACCAATTAACCAATGCCAATCCTAATGCAATGCTAATGCAAGCTAAATCTAGGATGTAAAAGAAATCCAAATAAAAATTATGATGCTCTAAATGTAGGTTCACCAAAATGAAACGAAAAAAAAATGGTGACCTCCCTCTAGGGCTTCTAGGGATTTATACCTAAAAGGAGAGGTCAATTTTCTTCTTGGGTATTTCACTCAAGAACAAACCCTTGAGATTTCAATGCAAATGAGATTGAAATATATAAAAGGGAATGTTCTAGGGGATTGAATGATGTCAAATGAGGGGTTCACCACCAAGTGTAAACTTGGAAAATAAAATATTTAAAAATATAGTGTAGTATGCAAAATGACCTAGAAAATTCCCTAGAAATGCAACTAAAATAGAATAGGAGAAAAAAATATGAATAGTGTGCACCTGTGAGCCTCCAAAGGAATGGAAACAAATCTAAAATTTTAGAAATGTTGAATTTTTGACCAACTGGGACTCATTCACCAACTTGGGAAAATCAGTCATAGATCTGGATTTCTATGCAGGAGTCTATTTCATGAAAAAGGCTATCAGAATCTGCAAGTGGATCTGACAGACAACAACATTGGGACTCATTCACCACTCTTGGAAAATCAGCCCCGTTCAACATTTTTGGGATTTGAAAAATTTGATGTACACTTCAACACCTACCCTTCCCTTCCATCTTGAGTTCTGAATCCAAATCTGTCAAAAACACCTACAAAATAGAATTTGACTTGACTTTGTTATGGGGAGTTTGCCTTGGTGAAACCCCTAGTTTGGTAATTAAACCTTTATAAAGATAATTAAATATGCATGAAAACCCTAGCCTCAAGTGTGTCTAAGACTAGTAAATTTGAAACATGATGCAATCCTATTCTAACATTAAAGAATATGATGTAAGAATGGAAATGAAGAGATGAATGATTCACTTGTGATGATCTTCAATCACCCCTATAGAGCCAGAAAAAATGCATGATTCTATGGAGTAAGAACCATCATTTCAGCCCACATCAATAGAGTAATTCTAATTTAAATGCAAACCAACAAAAACATGAAACTACACTAAGATCACAAACTTGCTTAAAAGAAATCAAAATCTGCACTTAAAAGAACATAACTCAATTGTCTCCCTTACACCAAGATCCTATTTTGTGCATTTGCTCTCAAATTTTTATGGGCACAAAATGCAGCAAGAGGCTATGGTGATTGGAAAAAAACATTCCAAATTCGTGTATCCCCTAGAATGAGAAGAGAGTCCTATTCAAATAGGAGTTCCTTGAGGATGGAGAGAGTTTGAAGAGGGAATGTGGGATAAGAGATTGGCTTGGAGGAAAATATCCCACATGCATGAGATGGGTAAGATAAGAGATTTGAAATGGATAAATTCATGTAGATGGTAAATGAATAGTTTAATGAATATTTGTGATATTTTAAATGAATATGCAAATGCATGAAATGTGTAAATGCACTAATGTATTAATATTTTATGGTGGATAAATTATTATGAAAATGGTTTTAATGAAGTGATTATGGACATGGGTTTTATGAGTATAGTATTTGAATGGAAATGCATAAAATATGAATATGAGATGAATGGATAAATGGAAAGATTATTAAATGGTTTAATGATATTTTAGTGATTTATGCTTAAATGGTAAATGATAAATGATCAAATTATTTTATGAATAATGCTTATAAATGCCTATAAATGCTTATGAATAAATGGTTATAATATATGGATAAATGAATGAAATGTGAAATCATTTAAAAATGATTACAAGAACATTTTTATTTGTCTACATTTTGCCCCTCTTTAAGACAATGCAGCTTGTCGCATTGTTTCAAAGAAAAAGATTGATCAATTGATACATGCCAAAAAAGATTGTTCACCATTTTGTAGAGCCAAAAAAAATGCATGATTCTATGGAGTAAGAACCATCATTTTAGCCCACATCAATAGAGTAATTCTAATTTAAATGCAAACCAGCAAAAACATGCAACTACACTAAGATCACAAACTTGCTTAAAAGAAATCAAAATCTGCACTTAAAAGAACATAACTCCATTTTCTCCCTTACACCAAAATCTTATTTTATGCATTTGCTCTTAGATTTTTATCAGCACAAAATGCAGCAAGAGGCTATGGTGATTGGGAAAAAGCATTCCGAATTCCTGTATCCCCTAAAATGAGAAGACAGTCCTATTTAAATAGGAGTTCCTTGAGGATGGAGAGAGTTTGAAGAGGGAATGTGGGATAAGAGATTGACTTGGAGGAAAATATCCCACATGCATGAGATGGGTAAGATAAAAGATTTGAAATGGATAAATGCATGTAGGTGGTAAATGAATAATTTAATGAATATTTGTGATATTTTAAATGAATATGCAAATGCATGAAATGTGTAAATGCACTAATGTATTAATATTTTATGGTGGATAAATTATTGTGAAAATGGTTTTAATGAAGTGATTATGGACATGGGTTTTATAAGTATAATATTTGAATGGAAATGCATAAAATATGAATATGAGATGAATGGATAAATGGAAAGATTATTAAATGATTTAATGATATTTTAGTGATTTATGCTTAAATGGTAAATGATAAATGATCAAATGATTTTATGAATAATGCTTATAGATGCCTATAAATGCTTATGAATAAATGGTTATAATATATGGATAAATGAATGAAATGTGAAATGATTTGAAAATGATTACAAGGACATTTTTATGTGTCTACAACCCCAAATGAGTTCCAATGATGCTTGTACCTTCCTTAGGTTGAATGTAGAGTGATAATGGAGGATGGAATCACTTAGGAAATGAGTATTTAGGATTGGATTGATGGCTAGTTGCATCTCCCGAACCTAGAATCCATCATGATTCACTGTAGGCATCAATGATTAGCACTTGAAATAGATAGATAATGATTGAAAGTGAGATTGAAGACCTACAAAAACACTTTAATGATGTTCCAAAGTTTCAACCTTGTTTTCTCTTTAAAATTGAATGTTCTTGTGAGAACTTGCTTGAAGATTCTTGATGCTTGATACTTGAAAATACTTGCTCAAAGTGCTTAAAGATTGATTAAAATGACTTGGAAGCTTGCTTTCATGGGCATCAACACCTAATTAACCATTATTTAGATCCCAAATGGCAACATGTATCAAAAACTTGAATTAAATTGATGAATTCCCGCTCAAATTTGAGAAAGGCCCCAAATGGGACTCATTTGCCACCCTTGGTAAATGGGTCTTGCCTAAGGGGACTCATTCATGGGTGATCCCACAATAGTGGGTTACAATTATCTCGACGAAGGAAAAGCGTCAATTGGTCGACAAAAAATTAGGGGGTTCTCTCGAACTAGGATGTTTGAGCGAACCCTTTGTAGGGTTTGCTCGAACACCCTACTTCAAGAAAACCCCCCTTCAATGCGGGTTCATGCGAACACCCTCACAATTTTTTTTTATTAATATTACACAAGGTAGGGAATGAGTCCCACCTTAGCTTTTTGAGGTGGGTTTTTAGATTTTTCAAGATTTTAATGGATTTTATATGATTTTTGAGTGGAATGGGCCTCAAAATCCAAAATAATGGGTCCTAGGAGCCTATAAATGATGAGTTTGAAGGGTAATTAGTGCAAGGGTGCCAAAATAGGTCTAAATTAAGTGTGAAATCACCTCTTTTTTCAAGAGTGCATGATTTTCTACACTACACTTTTAATTCATTTAAATAAATTTAATTATAACAGTACAAATAGAGATAACATGAGTGAAATGAAATATTTTATTTTAATATATGTTTAGTTACTTGAATTTAATATATAATGATAAATAGATTTTATAATTAATTATTATTTATTGAATGTGATGTGATATTAACTTTCTTGAAATCAAATATTCTTTGAACAATATTAATAATTTTTCCAACATATAAAAAGGATAATATTGTATTAAAGTTTAAATATCATGTTGAAGTGAGTGGTCTTGCATCACCCAATAATTCATATTAATGTGGTCAAATATTCTATTAAAATAAAAAATTACTATACTAATTTATATTTTATGGTATGTAGATGATATAGGAGTATATAGGTCCAATTTTAGAAAACTATAGGCATCACTTTGTAAAAGAGCCTAATGGATATTTATAGTTCCAATTTGGTGAAGAAAGGTTGAAAATTAGCTAAGTTATGGTTTTGAAAGTTTTGGGTTTATTATTGGTTATAGAATTTCGGGTTGCTACTAAACATGTCTTATGCAAATGATTCATATGGGTATGTGCAGGATCATGATGGGCCAAAAAGTGGCAATGAGAAAAAATCATGTTTTGGATCGACTCAAACACACGGAAATGTCAAGTTGACTTTTCTAGGTTCGGGTGTCAGTACATTTACCCGAACCAAAAACCAAACCTAGTTTCCACAAATCAGATATTCAATTTCTGGAAACAGTATATAAAAAACCAACTGACTCTTTCAACTTCATTTCTCATAGTTTGACACGGGCACAAAAGGAAAAACCCAAATCCGATATCCGCTTTGATCAGATATCTAATTTCAAAGGTATGTATTTGGTTTTTTTACTCTTGTAATCAATTTTTCAAGTAGATTCTCTTAAGTTTAAGTAGGTTTTATTAATTTTTTTTGAAAAATAGGGTTTTCTATTGATTTTTAAAAAAAACTAGAGTTTACATTGATTTTTTATTAAAAATTAATGTTTTGAAATGGATCTTGATTAAAAATTAGTGTTGTTGATGTATTTTTATCAAAAATAAGAGTTTGTTATTGATTTTTGTGAAAAAGTATGGTTTTTTATGGATTTTTATTGAAAACTAGGGTTTTTTTACAATAATTTCATTTATATTGAGTAATTTCAATTAGTTTAATTTGTTTTTAACTTTAATCAGGAATTATGGCTGCGAATGAAAATCCAAAAATGCCAAACGCTGCACCACCTCCACAGCCAAATGCTCCACCACCTCCGTAGCAACCAATTCAAGACTTAATTGGTGAAAAATTGGGGCAATTGAGGGGCATTTGTGAAATTTACCAGACAATGCCTTGATTGAGAGATATGAAAAACACATTGAAGGAAATAATTTTAAAATATAGAAACCCTCTCCACCCAACATAATTCCTTTTATTCATGGCGAGAAGACATGAGGGAATATTATCGATGTGGATTGTCTTACGATGATGTGAAAGATCTCCAAATAACCAAATCCCAAATAGCCTCTTTATTCATTGACCCCCGCACCGGTTTGCCAGTGAATGTTAATAAAACAAAACTTTCCATAAAATGGTGCATGGATATGGACATTGTAGCTAACTTTTGGGATTGTTGATGTATGGTTTTTGATAAACCACCAAACAATAATTCTGACATACCATTTTACTTTATTAAAAAATTATATGCTGAGTTTGTGGTAGGGAATCATGTCAATTACTCTGACATTAAACCCTTCCAGGGCATCAGTGGAGGTATACTCCAGGATAGACCAGGGGCAGTTAGAGTAGTCCTACACCCAAATGTTCCCCTTCCTCTGCCACCTCCAATATATCATCTAGAGATTATCCAGGATGCATCCACATAGAATATTCAAGCTATTCGCTCTTTGAGTGGTCATTTGGTTTTGCATGCTTCTATAGTAGCTCAGCCACATTTTGGTGATGTTGGCGAAGGCTCGAGTGTTGCTGCATCATCCTCCTCAGGTTCACACATTTGTGTGCCACATACTTGCACTATGTGCCGCCAAATATGCTTGGGTCCTCTTGTACAACCCGTTGAGCATCCCTTGGGCACTTGTAATTATGACCTCCATGATGTGGACATTATAGATTAGTCGCAGGGGAGTGGAGTGCACCCTACAGAGTCCTCTCCTGCTAGAGAGTGAGATGCTAGAATAGTGACACAGGTAAGATTTAAGTTGTAATTTCATAACTTGCATTTTTTTTTTAAATGAATATTAATAAGAGATAGTATCAAGTACTAATATTTATTTACATGGTCTATTTAATAGTTGATGTCTAGGGAGGAGCTCACCCAAGTGACTGATAGCACCCTTAGGGCCATTTCATTTGGCTTGGACACAAGCAATATATATTTTCACACTCACTCGTTTACATTTTATATTATATACTTGCTTGTCATTAATGAAATTATATAATAACTTATATGTTTATCTTGTTTTCCTCCTGTAAGAAATACCTAGTGTGAGTGAGGTGCACCATCGTCCAGACTATGGAGGCACAAATATAGATAAGGGGAAGGTAATTGAACTCAAATAGGATTGAATTAAGATTTTTAAGATCTTATATTGATTATACATACGTCGACATAGATTGGTAGTTTCATATGTACTTGTCAATTTTATGTATAGGCAATTATGAGCTATACAGATATGATGACAAGGGACACACCACCTAAAGGAGTAGTTATTGGAACACCTCAACGAGTAGGTGTTGAAACACCTCAAGGAGGAGGTGTTGAAACACCTGAAGGAGATAAAGAAAAAGATCAACCTAAAGAGGTATGTGCTTATTTTATTTTGTGTTTGGTAAATAAGTTTCTATTACCGATAATCATATGCTAACTTGGATCAATTTTATGTTTTTGTTCACATATATAGATTGGCATTTCAAAAGTTGATTTGGTATATTCTAGGACTCCTGGCCCTTTGAAGAGATGTATATTTCAAGTAATCAAGATTTCAATTTTAGAGTTCAATTAAAATTCAATGTATATTGATTTTGATGTTAATTATTCGATTTTAAATTATATAGTATAACTAATCTCAATTGTGGTTTGAATTTTTCTTGTGCAGCTACCTTCAGAGCCAACGAGTGCTTCAAAGAGGCTCCATTTTGATGATCCACCAGTAGTTTAGGATGAGATAGACATTTTGGCATGTAAATTTTGAATACATATTGAGATGGCATATGCCACATTTTGTAAAACTTTGTTTGAGTTGGCGTCGATGCCATTTTTGTATATGGACATACACTTGATTATTGGATAATTTGATATATAGAAGTTGACAATCGAAATTTAATTTGTTCCTCATGTGCATGATTAAACTCTTTGAAAATTTTATCTTGAGCAATGGTTAAATATCAATGTACAATAGCTTAAAACTAAATGGTTATATTATGTAGTTTATATTTATATCACTGATTACATTGCATTACACATCTTTCAAACTCAAATCATTAATTCACATTGCATAACTAACAACTAGATGTTCATAGATGAAAATTTTTCAATTACAATATAGTTCTTACAAAGTCAACCTAAGCAGTTATGCAATTACTTCACATTGCATAACTAAAAACTATGAGCAGTTGTCAATTGGATTTGTTTGTCATTGAATTCTATGAGACCACATTTCTTTGAAGCTTTTTTTCAAATAGTCCACTGTCTTGTCTATGCTACCACATTTTTCATACATGATAGTGATCACAATAAGTTGAAATAAATTATATTATAGCCTATGGGTATTTAATTTATACTCATTTTATTTAAATGGATGAGGCCAACCTTCCTTGATATTATTTTGTAATTTATTATTTTCAAGAGAGGCCAACCTCCTTGAAGAGTCACCTTATTTTGTATAAATACAAGGTAATGTTTGTTCATTTCCTCAATCAAGTTCATTTAGAATAATTTGCAACCCAAGCATAAGTTTTCACTTGAGCAACAACACTTCATGTTGCAATAGCAGGCTGATTTCAAGGAGAAGCATATTTGATTGTATCTTTGCATCTACGAGAGGTGCTATTATTCATTGTATCAAAATCAGCCATGAGCTGGGCCTGAGTTGTAAGAAAATTTCTTGTTGTGTTTATTGTCTTATGTGTTTCATTTTTTGAGTGCTTTCAGTTGTATTATCCGATCTCTAAGTTGAAGACAGCGAGAGAAATGGTGATATTATTGATGACAAAGATTTGACCATGTTGGCTCTTAATGGTCTTCCTTCATCTTGGAAGTCTTACATTCAAGGAATCAACATGAGATTGAAAGTTCCCAAGTTTGATTAGTTGAAGGATGATTGTATTCAAGAGGAGTCAAGGTTGGTTGCGAGAGGTATTGGACGAAACCCTACAAATGAAGACATTCATGTTCTTTCCGCTCAATCCTCGAAGAAGGAAGGAAAAGGAGGAAAGAAAAGATGCTTCAAGAGGAATGGAGATAAAGGGTCAGATGGTGCTCCTGCATTCAAGAAGAAGTGGGACCTCTATCGTGTTTACTAGGATACAATTTTCTCAAAGCTAGACAACTTGGATTTAACATTGGTAGCTCTGCAAACCTATTCAGAATAGAGTGATCTGAAGAGGACATCCCTAAATCTCTACAAAAGTGTAAAGTTGCAAAGTGGTGCAACTTTTATTCTCAAACTCGTATGACCCAATGTACTATTCCAACACATCTGGATGGGTACGTTTATGCTAGGTATGGTTCTCTTTTGCACCCAAATATGTCGAATTGCCCCAAGTTGCATTGGAGCGGCATTTTCCCTTAAGAGTCCAAAGTGCTAAAAAACAACAATCTTTGATGGACTATTTATCGGAAATCATGATGCTTATAGACTCTTCATCTAAGGATATGGGATCGTGTTGAGACCATCTACAATAACCTCTCTCTATTTTTGCTATCTCAAAGGAGTTTTCCTGTGGTGATGAGCTTTCAGTTAAGGGAAAAGTTGCCAAATGCAAGTAGTGTAAAGTTGCAAAGTGGTGCAACTTTCATTCTCGAACATGTACGACCTAATAGACTATTCCAACACATCCAAATGGGTACGTTTATGCTAGGTATGGTTTTCTCTTGCACCCAAATATGCCGAATCGCTCCAAGTTGCATTGGAGCGACATTTTCCCTTAAGAGTCCAAAGTGCTAAAAGGCAGCAAACTTTGATGGACTATTTCTCAGAAACTGTGATGCTTATAGAATCTTTGTGTGAGGATATGGGATCATGTTGAGACCATCTAAAATAACCTCTCTCATTTTTTTCTATCTCGAAGGCATTTTTTTGTGGTGATGAGTTTTCAGTTGAGGGAAAAGTTGCAAGATGCAAGTAGTGTAAAGTTGCAAAGTGGTGCACATTTCATTCTCAAACTCATACAATCCAACAAACTGTTCCAACACATCTAGATGGGTACATTTATGCTAGGTATGGTTCTCTTTTGCACCCAAATATGTTGAATCACTCTGAGGTGCATTGGAGTGGTGTTTTCCCTTAATAGTTCAAAGTGCTAAAAGGTAGAAAACTTTGAAGGACTATTTCTCGAAAACCGTGATTCTTACAGACTCTACATTTGAGGATATGGGATCGTATTGAGACCAGATACCATAAAATCTCTCATTTTTTTCTATCTCAAAGGCATTTTTCCGTGGTGATGAGTTTTCAGTTGAGGGAAAAGTTACCAAATGCAAGTAGTGTAAAGTTGAAAAGTGGTGCAACTTTCAATCTCGAACTCGTACGACCCAATGAATTGTTCCAGCATGTATGGATTGGTAGGTTTATGCTAGGTATGGTTCTCTTTTGTACCCAAATACGTCGAATCGCTCTAAGCTACATTGGAGCGGTGTTTTCCCTTAAGAGTCCAAAGTGCTAAAAGGCAGCAAACTTTGACAGACTATTTCTCAGAAACCGTGATGCTTACAAATTCTTCATCTGAGGATATGGGATTGTGTTGAGACCATCTACAATAACCTCTCTCTATTTTTACTATCTCGAGGGATTTTTCCTGTGTCGATGAATTTTCAGTTGAGGGAAAAGTTGCCAGATGCAAGTAGTGTAAAGTTGCAAAGTGGTGCAACTTTCATTCTCGAACTCGTACGACCCAACAGACTATTCCAACACGTCTAGATGGGTACGTTTACGCTAGATATGGTTCTCTCTTGCACCCAAATATGCTGAATCACTGTGAGCTACATTGGAGCGACATTTTCCCTTAAGAGTCCAAAGTGCTAAAAGGTAGCAAACTTTGACGGACTATTTCTTGGAAACTGTGATGCTTACAGAATATTCATGTGAGGATATGAGATCGTGTTGAGACCATCTACAATAACCTCTCTCATTTTTCTCTATCTCGAAAGCATTTTCCCGTGGTGATGAGTTTTCAGTTGAGGGAAAACTTGCCAGATGCAAGTAGTGTAAAGTTGCAAAGTGGTGCACCTTTCATTCTCTAACTCGTACAACCCAACAAACTATTCCAACACATCTGGATGGGTACGTTTATGCTAGGTATGGTTATCTTTTTCACCCAAATATGCCGAATCACTCTAGGGTGCATTGAAGCGATGTTTTCCCTTAAGAGTCCAAAGTGTTAAAAGGTAGAAAACTTTGAAGGACTATTTCTCGGAAACCATGATTCTTAGAGACTCTACATCTGAGGATATGGGATCCTATTGAGACCAGATAGAATAACCTCTCTCGGTTTTTTCTATCTCAAAGGCATTTTTCTGTGGTGATGAGTTTTCAGTTGAGGGAAAACTTGCCAAATGAAAGTAGTGTAAAGTTGCAAAGTGGTGCAACTTTCATTCTTGAACTCGTACGACCCAACGGATTGTTTCAACATGTCTGGATTGGTAGTTTTACACTAGGTAAGGTTCTCTTTTGTACCCAAATATGCCGAATCGCTCTGAGCTGCATTGGAGCGGCGTTTTCCCTTAAGAGTCCAAAGTGTTAAAGGGCAGGAAACTTTGACAGACTATTTCTTGGAAACCATGATGCTTACAGATACTTCATCTAAGGATATGGGATTGTGTTGAGACCATCTATAATAACCTCTCTTATTTTTTTCTATCTCGAAGGCGTTTTCCCGTGGTGATGAGTTTTTCAGTTGAGGGAAAAGCTGCCAAATGCAAGCAGTGTAAAGTTGCAAAGTGGTGTGACTTTCATTCTCGAACTCATAGGACCCAACAGACTATTCCAACACATCCGTATGGGTAGGTTTACACTAGGTATGGGTCTCTTTTGCACCCAAATATGCCGAATCGCTTCGAGCTACATTGGAGCAGCATTTTCCCTTAAGAGTCCAAAGTGCTAAAAGGCAACAAACTTTGACAGACTATTTCTTGGAAACCATGATGCTTACAGACTCTTCATTTGAGGATATGGGATCATATTGAGACCATCTACAATAACCTCTCTATTTTTTTTCTATCTCAAAGGTGTTTTCCCATGGTGATGAGTTTTCAGTTGAGGGAAAAGTTGCGAAATGCAAGCAGTGTAAAGTTGCAAAGTGGTGCAAGTTTCATTCTTGAACTCGTACGACCCAAAAAAATATTCCAACACATTTGGATGGGTATGTTTACACTAGGTATGGTTCTCTTTTGCACCCAAATATGCCGAATCACTCTGAGCTACATTGGAGCGGCGTTTTCCCTTAAGAGTCCAAAGTGCTAAAAGATAGCAAACTTTGATGGACTATTTCTCAGAAACTGTGATGCTTACAGACTTTTCATCTGAGGATATGGGATTGTGTTGAGACTATCTACAATAACCTCTCTTGGTTTTTGCTATCTTGAAGGCGTTTTCCCATGGTGATGAGTTTTCAGTTGAGGGAAAAGTTGCCAGCTGCAAGTAGTGTAAAGTTGCAAAGTGGTGCAACTTTTATTCTCAAACTCGTACGACCCAACAGACTATTCCAACATGTCTGGATGGGTACTTTTACGCTAGGTATGGTTCTTTTTTGCTCCCAAATACGCCGAATCACTCCGAGTTGCATTGAAGCGGCATTTTCCCTTAAGAATCCAAAGTGCTAATGTCCATGAAATGTGGGGGCAGAAATATTTAAGGTTGGATCAAGATTCTGCAAGTCCTAGCTCTTGCATCAGAAAACTCTTACCCAATCAACTTGAATCAATTACATGGAAAATGAAATTCACAATGATGTTTTCACTTTTTTGTTTTTCGAAAAAGTGGCAAGCCACTGTAATTTGTTATATATAAATAGGAGATATTACAAAACTTGGTTCAAACGAGCATACCGATAGAAAAGAACTAGGAAGAAAACCTCCGGTTGTTGCTCGATTAAGTATAAAAATATTTTTACATTTTAAACATACCCTTTATACAATGGCAAACATTTGAACCGTATTTCAAAAAAACATCATTGAATATAGATTATGCCTATACACAGTTATGACCTTTTTACATTGTTTCACATTTGAAAATTCATTTTTTACAAAATTTGCCTATTTGAGGCATTCAGGGCACAGTCTTCCACAAGAGTAGTATGTTGGCGTTTTGGAGTGACAAGCACCTGTACAAACCATCAAGGTAGTAGTTAAACTACATACAGTAGAAAATATGCTTAGAATAACCAATCAATATTATTGTAATTTGTCACATACCTCTCTGAAAGGATCGGAGTTGCCTATTGTTGCTGCAGGTCCATGATCAATCGTGCCAGGAATATCACAAAATTTGTCAAATGATAAATCTATATTGTAACAACAAAAAATATGCTTGGACTAACAAATCTATATTAATATAAACAACCTGAATGATGATGAATTGGTAATGCAAACTATAAAATATGCTTTAAATAACCAATCTATATTATTGTAATATGTTGCGTACCTCTTTGAATGGAACAGAGTTGGCTATTGTTGCAGCAGGTCCATGATCAATCGTGCCAAGAATATCGCAAAATTTGTCAAATGATATATCTATATTGTCACAACAAAAAAGAGGCTTAAGCATTATACTTTCCATTCTTGAATATGCTATTCAAGTGTGCCTGAAGGGCCATCTCTTTGCTTAAGAGAATCCAATATTGCTTCATGATCAGTATTACTAAGTGTCCATAGTTGTTTTGTCTTTGGTTTGGCATGGTGCTTCAACAACTTAACATTTCTTGCTATAATAAGGTGTGAATACATGAGAATGGTTTTGTGTTTCTCGTAGTCTTCAAATTCAGGTATGCCATTCTTTCTAATCATGTATGTTCATAACCAAGTTCCTGCAACCACAACTGAACCTGTAGGATACACAAACCCATCATCATCTTCCATCGACTGTGTTACCTTGTGCTTTACTTGCACACATTGAGCTAACCAATATTCTAATCTTTCATTCCCCTGTAGTGCAATAACAACAAAAATATGTCCTAGATGTAGTAGATCTAAACGCTAGTCATAATCAAGTGAACTTTCCATTGTGTAATTTTTCATGGATATAGTTTGAGATAAAGGAGTTAGATACTATGGAACCCATGTATCCACCCACTCACTTGACTTGCATTGATCCCACTCGCACTGAATACAACTCTGAAAAAAACAAGCCAACTATCGTGTCCAAATGGTCCATGTGCTTGCATCTGAGCTTCGAAACAAATACATCTTTGAAGAATCTTTGATTGTATGACAATCCAATCTGCCTCCCATTGTACCCTCCTTAACCAACCAAAAGAATCTGTGCACTGTTGAATCAAGTGTCCCTCCATGTGACAATGCTAAACTACACCAATCAATAGTAGAACATGCATCATTGAATTTTTCTCCTTAATAGTTCATGATACATTGAAAACTCCACATGGTATTTTCAACAAAAAGTATTACGAATCTTAAGAGGAACACAATAAAATGGCTTCAAACCTTCAAAAGTTCTTTGTGATATTTCCATATTTGGATGTGTTTGAATAAATTTGTTGAACAACATATTTTGGCTTGATTCCAAGAAATTTTTAGGATGCGGTGTACGGTCTCGACTACCAATTCTTAGCTTTAAAACATCCTTTGCATTGGGTGATACTCTAGAGTTATCATGCCAAAATTGTTGAATTGCCTGCTTTACATTATTGGTTAGCTTCTTATCAACACGTGTAAGCCTTCTGGAGAAAGCCCATGTATCATTTTGAAGAGGATCATCTATTCTTTCTCTTCTTGCAAGTGCTCTATCCCATTTTTTATGATTTAAGTCAAAATCAATACAAGTTTGTCTCATAAAGCGAGCCTTTTTCAATTGATGGCTTACTAGGGTGGTGGTAATGAATCTCCAAGCAGCTCTCTTATCTTTTTCCTTGTTATTTTTTCCAATAGACTTGAGAGCATTAAAAATATTTTTGACAATAATAGAATTTTTTTCGGTCCTCTTGTTCAAACAAATCTTCAATTTGGCTAGCAAAGGTCTCATCTTTTGCATCTTTAGCAATTGTACAAAATATTGGCATTGCTCGATCAATGTCTTATCGCTAAAATATTGGTTGAAAAGTATTCTATCCCACAACCGAATAGTTCGTGTTGACCTCTTGCCTCAAAATTGTTTATAATGTTATCATCAATTTCAACTAGCCATTTAGGGGTCCTTGAAGGTCTTGAATCTGGAATACATCTTTCTTCCACACAAGGTTCTTCATTTCTCGTGTAATCTAGTGAGACATAATTTACACTTGCTTCAATATTATGTTCAACATCTTCATTTCCAACATTTTCAACTTGAATATTTTCAATATCAATTTGAACAATTTCATTCCCAATTTCAATATCATGTTCAACATCTTCAATTCCAATATTTTCATTATCAATTTCAATATTTTCATTCCCAATTTCAATATCATGTTCAACATCTTCAATTCCAACATTTTCACCTTGAAAATTTTCAATATCAATTTGAACATTTTCATTCCCAATTTCAATATCATGTTCCACATTTTCACCTTGAACATATTCAATTTCCTCTTCACTTGAATGACCATAGGACTCAAGTTCACCAATATTTAACATACCTTGTCTTTTCTTCCTATGACCTTCTCTATCTCTTTGTCTATATTCTTCAATTTGTTCTTTTGTTAGCTTTCTCTTATGTTTTTTCTTCCGACGACTGCTACTCCACATTATACCATATAAAAGATGCTAAAAAATCATTATGTATGACAATTTTGAGTACAAGATGCTCCAAAAAGTTTATCTTTGTCTCTTCTTGTCTGAAATCGCACATTTGTCACCTACAAACAGAATGCAGGGTCCGTTGGAATGCACAAAAATGACCCACATGGGGTTTTTCTATGGCCCACAAATCTGATATCCGATTTGTAAAACATGTTCTGCAATGGTAAGATTTCAACTCTACATAATGAAGTTTCACAAATTGGATATCCAATTCAAATCAGATATCCGATTTGTACACACATAGACCAAAGGGAGAGGGAGAGGGAGAGGGAGAGTGGGAGAGGGA
>CM021101.1:789082653-789126775 GCA_007115665.2 Sequoiadendron giganteum | reverse complement strand
TTGTGGGATGATCACCTAGCTTACCATTTTAAGTTGTGGATCTCAGATAATGTTATTTTTATGTTTTTACAATCTTATCCAAGAATCATCTATGTGCACATTCACTGGTGTACGAATTAGGAGATCTGGTTTATCAATTTCCTGTCTATCAGTACTAGAAGGATGACTTGGTGGATATAGCCATTGTGGATGTTTAAGGAGTAATTATTTAAATTTTTTTGTGTTCGAACATGTTTAATTAGGTCCTCACTATTCTATGGCTGACTTTGGATGGTGCATATTGAAAATCGTTTGTCAATTTAGCCAACGGTTGGAAAGTATTTTATGTTTTATTAAATCCGACATATGGTTGATTGAATATTTAGTTGTGGATACATATAAGTGATAGGTTATATCATTTAGAGAGATGTGATACAAAGTATGTTAGTGTGTGGTGCAAAATTTAGAAGGACAATAATGTGAATTGTAGAGTAGAGCAGAGCAAAAGAGCAAAATCAAACAAAAGTTCAAAAATTGACTAATGTGCTTAATCAAAATTATTCTCACGCATTTAAAGATGCTAATTCATAGTTCATCATTTTTTTTTTCTTTTGAAACTGATTGTAAGGTAGTGAGCCTAAATTCAAGTGCATTCCCATTTTGTAAAACTTATATTTTAGTACTCAAATTGTGGATTGACCTCCACCATGGTTTTTCCCCTAACAGGGTTTCCACGTAAAATTCTTTGTGTTATGTGTTTTGAATGATTTCTTTGTGTGCTTGCACCTTTCCTTTGGTTTAATATTGAAATTTTTTAAATATCAGATTAATAAAGTTAATATTTGCAGAACACTTATTCACCCCCCCTCTCAGTGTTCCCTGATTCCAACATTCTCTATGTTTGAGGACCCTTATGAATTTTCTATGAATATGTCACCTGGGTCTCTATGATTTTGAATGATATTTTTTAGTGTGAATCATGATGAAGTATTATGCCATTTTTCCTATGGTACTCACAAAATTTGTTATCATTCCACTAGGCTAGTTTGAAAGCTCCTATTCCATAGTGTCTGGATTTTGGTAGTTCGATGTGTAGACATCCAAAAATAACATTATGCATTCCACTGTAACTAACATCATGCATTCGTTTCTTCTACTAATCAATTAAAGCAATTTATTGATTTAATCCTAAGGTTCATCAAGCTTAATTAAATAAATCAAATTATTTAATTAAGCTCCTAAGGTTCTTCTTATTTGATTTAATAAATCAAACTAATTTAAAATCAAATATCAAATCCCTAAAATCCCCTAAGTTAATTAATCTAAATTAATTAACTTCTAATCATGATTAGCATTCTCTAGCTTTTGACTCAACTAGAGTCAAATATAAACTCCTAACTAACCCACTCACTTGCATCAATAAATCAATTTATTGATTTATTAAAAAGAGTTATTTTCCCTCAATAACTCTCATCTTTGACTTTTTTGAACAAAGATTATTCCCCCCAAAACCCTCAACAACATGCATTTATTGACATTTTTCAAATTTGAATGGGCACATTGGCCAAAACTTGCACAAGCTTTGACCAATCCCATCATGCCAAGTGGCTCTATTCTATTGGAGGGGATGTAGTCCCACATTGGCTAAACTTGGCCTCTCTTCTCTCAACTTCTTCTATAAAAGCAATGCATCTTCTCTCATTTTACAACACATTTTGAATGCATCTACACTATAGGCAACGTGAGCTCATAGCAACTCATTGTCTATTGGCTTGGAAAGGGATTGGGAAAGGGCTCTCTCACATTTTCATGGAGGGCACCAATCCAACATAGAATAGGTTTTATTCATTTTCTCTAATGCATGCTTGTCTTAGTTTTTATTATCATGGTTTGGAGATTATGTTTTACATCATTCTATGAGGATGGTTGAACTTATACAAACAATGTGTAAGAATTCACCATCCTACAAATGGCGCTAGAAGGAGGGTATTACCCTTAAAAGTCTTAGATTTCCAAAGTTTTGGATAAATCCATTTGTTTATATGAAGCAGATCTCAATGATTAGGTATTATGTATAATTTGGTTACTTGTTGTTTCTATGATTTACTTTTGTTTGGAATAAAATATTACACTGGTATGGTAGATAATCTGGTATATGTGATTTATATATACTCTTCTTTAAAGTAGGGAGTGACTACTTAGATTAGTCCCTTTCCTATTTGCAGATATATCGATCTATTCACAAGTTACATTTATAGTCTGTGTAACCTATTTATGAATGTGTTTAGCAGCAGTCTTTATATTCTGATGTGTTTAAGCTTCAAAACAATTTTTACAGGCGTCAGAGTTTCAAATCAATTTATTTCTTTATATTGAAAAACTTGTTTGAACTTCAAATCAATAGTTTGAGCAACAGTCTTCAACTTATCACTATATTTTCTTGGAGGCAGCCCCAGTCAAACTTACAACCACAAAATTCATGATTTGATTTCATGCATTTTGATCGACATTCAATATGATGGAGTACAGAGTATGGGAATAAACGTTCTTTATGGTATTCATGTTGTAATAGTGCATATTCTTTATGACATTCATGTTGTAATAGCTCGTATTCGTTATGATATTCAATACTAACCAAGCACTGCCTAGACATTTGGTGATAGACAGGGAAAGATAGATGGAACATCCATCGACCACCGTTGGACACAAAGTTGCCATCACTATTACCAAGAAACCAGCCTTCATTTGTTGAATATGTCAAAAATGGGAACATTTCTGATTGGTGAAAAGTCTTTAGCCCCTCCACGTTCTGTATTAGCATCATCCCTTCTTTCAGACCTACGATTTGCAATCCTGCTGAAAACAGACTGTTTGGTCATAATCAATTTGCTTTTTACTGCCTTAGCATCTTCATAAGTTTCTGCAACTTCCTTTCCATCATTTTGTGCTTACCTGTTTCTTTTTTCCATTGAATATTGACATTGAAGACCAAGATCTTTATTTGCTCCTGTAGACATTCTCTTTTAATGGTTGGCCACTTTTATAAATGTGTTGAATTGAAAGCAGATCATTTATAGTTGTTGAGTTTACACTCGCCAAACAAAGAGCGTAGGAGATTTGCGCTTCTTTTAGCAGTTACTGGGGTCTTAAATTCACATCTTACAGGGCCTTAAGATTTATTTTATTGCCTTTAGAATGACTGTTTTAACCTACCACATGTATTCACTATTTATTTTTGGAAATGTGCTGATCACTGTCTTCATTCGATGCAATCAAAAGTTCACATTAACTCTGACAGTTGTTGAAAATCTTCCATTACAAATCAGCGAATGAATGCTTATTGTAGAGGCGTGCCAATCACATTTACTGCGTCGATTTGATTGTGCAAAGAAGTCAACATTTAGCTAAGTACCTACATGTTGCTTGTTATAATAACGCACCACCATTCAAGTGTCTTTATGGCATTTCATTGTTTGTTGGTTAAAAGTTTAAATGCCTTTGTATGCTGGTCCTAGCGTGTGCTGGAGAAGTCTAAAGTTTTGAAAGATATTCGATCTGTCACATGGGAGAGGCATATATCCTAAAAATTCTCTATTCTATAATTAATGTTTCTGTCCCTATCATCTTACAGAGATCAAATCACATTCTGAACAGGCTTTTCAATAACTTGAGTTGCTGCGTACCACTTATTACAGTTCTAGAAGTCAATATGTTTGAAGTAGATGTTTGTGAATTTGAAGACCATTTGCTGTCTGTATTTCTTCCTGAATGCGTTCATGGTTCCCCTATCGGCCATGCTTTTTTAAAAACAAGTAATTTACAAAGATCAAATCATAGTCTAAACAGGTCTTGCAGTAACATTATTTCTCTGTAATATTTCTTACAGTTCTAGAAGTCAGTATGTTTGATAGTAGATTTCTATTAATTTGGAGACCATCATTTGACTGTGTTTGCCTTCGCGGAGATAGAGTTTATTTCTCTCTGGAGGCATCTGTGGTTCCTCTAGCAAATTCATCTTATATTCTGCCCAAAAGAGATATCAATTACAGGAAGGCCTTGTCCAATAAAAAGTTAGAAAAGTGCATAGGATAGAAACATAAGCAATGATACACATATTTAGTGGTGTTCGAATATGTGGCAGTTTTTCTAGAAAACTCCTACTACTTTTACAGATTTTTGTTTATTTGCTGGCTATATTGTGGCGTAGAAACCTGTCCTGTGGGAAACATTTTATTTATTTTTTTACATATGTGGGGGAAGTATCTTAGAAATTATGACCTTAGTCACATCAAAATAGTAAATGGTTCACTGCCTAGTCTATGCTTTCGGATTCATTAATGATGTCTTGTCAAGTAAATAATATGTCTTGTCACTAATCTGGTTTTTGTTAGATAATACTTGTTGTCTAAAATGGAATTCATCTGCTTAATCAATTCCCTCGACTTTATTCTGACAGGAAGCTTATGACCGATTTCCTTTGCTACACATTGTTGATGTATGATCTTGAAGGATGGCTTTTATTTATTGCAGATTTTGATAACAATATTAATTTGTTGATATATGATCTTGAAGGATTGCTTTAGTTATTGCATATTTTGATAGTAATAACCTAGGTATTGGAATTTATAATTCTCATCTTTGAAGTATTGAGAACAAGTGCGGGAATAATTTGTTTGATTTGAAATCATGTGATATGGCCTCAATAGAACAAACAATGCTAGACCTAGAACATAAAGTATTGCGATCTCACAATTCCATGTTACTATTTGGTATGAAACTTTGTTTCATTGAACTTTGATTTTCTTTTTACTTCATTAATTTTTTTTTAAAGTAAAAGTTCATTGCTAAAATGTTACCTTGTGATGGAATAGGTTGACATCAAGGTGCTGGCATCAAGGTTGACATTGGAGATTGAAGTTGAAGGTTGACATCAAACGAAAACAAAGGCGAAGTGGAGTTAGAGATTATTTTTTTGAAACCAAAAACTTAAAAAAGCATTTTTTAATGCTTGTTTCAACAATCTTGGAGCTTTCACTTACTACCCTTTTTTTTTGTTTTTAGCTAACTCACCTTTCAATTTGGGCTTAAAATCAATCAATGACTTGATATTTTCAAAGTTGGTTAAAATTGAATCTTAGATACTTACTAGATTTCAATTTGGGATTAAAATTGAACAAGGCAACTTCACATTTCAATTGGTGCATTTAAAACGAACTCATCATTGCTTTGAGGAATTTAAAATTGAACATGTGTACTTTGTGTTTTGTAAACTTTTTTGCAAAGTAGTGTCATTTAAAAGGGCGTATGCGCTTCTCTCACGCTTCACGACGATCTTGAGAATCAAAAGTCTTTTTGATGACCCTAAGTTGCATAAAAGATTGCCTCCACACTTCGATTTGGGATTTAAAATTGAACAAAACACGTGAGTGTGAGCACGATATATTGCGGAGGTTATCCCCTTTGTTTTTCAACAAGGGTTGTGTGAACGACGAGATATGTTAGCTCACTATTGTTTAACTTAGAGGGCCTGCCTTGTGGGAAAAAGTAATCACCCAAGGGAACGACCCAACCGGGAACACGCTAAAGCCAAGCGACTTCCACCCGGGATATAAGTGTGGATATTGGAACAAAGGCCAATATCACAAGGATTATTCCAACGAGATGGACAACAATGAACTCTCACCGACATTGGATAATCCCCCATGAACGGAATGCCCGAATTAGAACCCTTGTTTAGAAATTGGCCAAAACCTTATCTATCTTGTTGGTGCAAGAGGTCATGTCCTCTGAAGCCGCCCCACATAACATGTGGTCTTGTTGTGGAAATGGAAAGTATGCCATGGGAGATTCATGGGTACTAATGCTTGGCTGACCCGAATAAGTGAGTGTTGTGGAGGGGAGCCAGTGTGGTCAAGCATTTAGCCATTCGCACAAGATATGCGCAGCTGGATTTATCCAAGTGGGAACCCAACAAGGTATTGTCTCATCAACCTAGGAGTGTGAAAGTGCTTGGAAAAAACACATTGCTTGATCTTGAAAACATTTGGAAAACAAACATACACAAAAACCTTGAAATTTCAAACACCTTGTGGGGAACAAATACCTATTGACGAACTTGCCCACTCTTGCTTTCCCTAGGAATCACATTCCTAGAGGTTTCTAAGTGTGCAAATTCTATCATCATTTGTTTCCAATAAGGATAAACATAAGGAACTTTTGCCCTATTTTCCTCGATTTCCACACAAAGGACATTGTGGGATGAGAAAGAGAATGGGACATTAGACATATAGTTTGAAAACCTAAGCAAGCAAGTGTCTTGGATAAAAAGAACCTCATTTAACCAAGATAAAGAGACAAATTGGATTACACATGTGTTGTCTAACATGATTTCCCGCAAGATCAAAATCCCAAAACCAAAGTTCAAGAAGCTTAGTCTAAAAGCTCGTGAGGAGCGTCTTGAGAGATTTTTCGAATTCAGGGAAAGATTAGTTTATAACTTTTACAGAAAAGCCTCAAGGAACAATCCAGCATTATATGCATTTTATTGTCAACAAAATCCTGAATTGTTTCAAAGGTTTGCATTTCTCCCATATGAAGTCAAGCGTGTTCTTCAACACCAAGGTTTTGTAGAAAGAGAGTCACATATAGGTTAAGGTTCAAGATCAAAGTTGTCATTCGTCCATCAAATCAAAGTCTCATTTCATCATCAAACCTTTTTGAGAACTCTAGAATCAAACATCACACTAAACTTAGAGGGCTAAATCAACATCATCATATCTTGGCTTAACACACTTAGCCAACATAGTCTCAAATCATTGAACAAATTTTCTTTGAGATAACACAACTTCTTAAAGTCTATTAGTTCTCCAAAACATTGGCATAACACACTTTGTCAATTCATCCATTTTTGTGCAAGTTCCCTTAGGATAACACAACTTCCTAGGGAAAACAACTTCACAACCAATCTTGTTTGACTTAACGCATCTATTCAAATTATCACATTCAAATCAAATCAAAAGCCCTTTCAAAGTTTAGCACATATATTCAAAAAGTTTTCCAAAGGTTTTATTCACTCGTCTCATCCGTTTTAACCCATCATCATCATCACCATCTTTGATCTTTTAGCTACCCTAGTTCTTCTCTTTTTGGACTTAAAGGATTAGGATCGAACAAATCCCTATTTTTATGGTCCAAACAAGATCTCAACACAAGAAGGACATGGAGAATATTAGAGACATATCAACTTCTATGGACATGAGTCATCTAAATATCGAAGTGAACCTAGCAGGATCAAGCAATCCCCCAAGCAACTCTCCCTTATCATCACAAAATCTTCAAGAGGAGAGTCATCAAGAGGACGACATAAATGAAGACATAGGGATGACACCAGAGGAAATCATGGAAATGATTCAAAATCCTAAGAACCATAAAATTGTTAGTGCTATGTTCAAATGCATAAATTCAATAGAAAGAGGAGGGGACATGCCCCCTCCCAACCTTAACACAAGCACTAGTGCAGTTGCATCCCCGTTGTCAAACATCAATCAAGAAGTACCTTGCATCACCTCAATCATCACACCAACCTCCCCGATTGTGAACAAGGGGAGTGCCATGTTCCAAGAATTGCAAGAACACCACCTTGTGGCTAATGAAGAAGCAATCATCACCCCTACATTTATTCCGGAAAACTCATTTCACCCTTACATCCCACTCACATTTCATAATCCCGCTGGTTCATCCTCATTTCACGCCACACCAGCTTATCAATTGAACATACCAACTCCCCCACCGCTTGAGGAAGTTGGTTTGCTTGGAACGACAGAAGCTATCAACCCTTTCTCTTTCCAAAGTGGTGCATCATCCCTTCCCCCGCTTCCTTTCACATCTGCATCGCCTCCTGGAATAGGTCTTCCACCTTTAACCATCAAAAATTTTGCTAATCCAAGCAATCTGACCACCACTTTGAACCCGCTTCTTTTGCCCATATCCTCACAAAAAATCGCAACCATTCCTCTCACCATGGTTAATGCATCTATTGGTCCTCAAGTCTCCCAAAGCATGCCTCATCAAGGACCAATTGTCTCAACCACCCCGCCCACAACCCAAATCACAGTCACAACCACAATCCCTCCACCCGCCACGATAGTTGGCATGATTCCTACTCCACCACCAATCCCACCACCAAAACACAACATGACCAATTCATTCTCCATCATGTTGCAAAACGCACAACAAGCTGCCCACCAAAAGGCACTCCAAAAACAACAAGCCGCACAAGTGCAAGCACAAGCTCAAGCTCAAGCACAAGCCGCACAAGCGCAAGGACAAGCTCAAGCTCAAGCACAAGCCGCACAAGCGCAAGCACAAGCTCAAGCTCAATCACAAGCCGCACAAGCGCAAGCACAAGCTCAAGCTCAAGCACAAGCCGCACGAGCACAAGCACAAGCTCAAGCTCAAGCACAAGCCACACAAGCACAAGCACAAGCACAAGCGCAAGCTCAAGCCCAAGCTCAAGCTCAAGCCCAACAAAAGACATGAGCTCAATACCAAGCGCAATTGCAAGCAATCCACCTGTAAGCCTACCACCAAGCCCTGCAAGACTTTCAGGCACAACACCAAGCTAAACAACAAGCTTTATTGGCACAACAGTAGCTTGACCAACAACAAGCATTGTTGGAAAAATAGCAGCTAGACCAACAACAAGCGTTACTAGCTCAGCAACAACTTGACCAACAACAGGCTTCATGGGAACAACAGTAGATGGACCAACAGCAAGCGCTATTGGAACAACAACAGCAAGATCAACAAAAAGCGTTGTTGGCACAAATGCAAGCTTACCAACAAGCCCTAAATGCACAACCAAGCTCGCAGCAAATGCCAACCAGTACGCTCCCCACCCATCAAACACCTCCAACACCTCACCACTCATTCATCCCAGCCCCTGACCCAAGCAAGGATGTCGCAACACAGATCAAATTGCTTTCACAGCAGGTGTTGGACTTGCAAGCAGGAAAAACCACAAGGACACCAGGCAACTTGTGCCCTTATCTGTTCGATAGAAGTCTCACAATGATACCGTTTCAAAAGGGATTCGAGATCCCCAAATTTGATAAGTACAATGGAACGGGAAACCCTGAAAACCACGTCAGGGAATTTCAGGTGCACTGCATGGAAGTTGCATATGATGACACGTATCTAATGCGGCTCTTCCCCCGAAGCCTGACTGGTCCAGCTATGGAATGGTTTTCTCACCTACCCACGGGCATTAAAACATTCGAGGAAATTATGGATGCTTTCCTTAAAAATTACGCTTTTAATATGGGTGTGGATATCAGTTTAGAAGAACTATCTGCACTCAAACAAAGAAGAGGAGAGTTATTTTCATCCTTCTTGCAAAGATGGCGATCCAAGGCCAATCAGAGCAAGTGGGCCATGCCAAAGGAACAACAAGTTTGCACCATCATAGCCAACTTAGATGAAAACCTGGCATTCTACCTAAAAATGTAGTGCATCACATCTTATGATCAACTAATTCCAAAGGTGCTTAACATCGAAAGAGCCCTTACTGCGCGAGGAGGCGCACCTACATTCACTCCACCGCAGGATAACCGCCCGTCCAACAACTACAATGATAAACCTCGAACATGGTCGAGGAACAAAAATATCATGAACGACGGCGTGGTTGATGCTAAGGTAGTCATTAGTGCTCCTAAACAAAATACCCAAAATCATCATCATCCGCAAACTCATAACCACAACAATATGCAGGCTAATGCGGTAGTAGCACAGTCACAACCACCTTCCACTAGCCAAGTCAACAATGTGGGTAATCAAGGAGGACCACCTCCCCGCAACAAGTTTCCCCCCAAGAGGAAGTTCACAGCCCTTGGTGAATCGATTGAGTTTGTCATGAAGAAATTGGTCAAAGAAAACCTAATCAAAATTTCTAACTCCGAACAATACACAGAGCCCATGACCAAACCGCCGTGGTACAACGAGAATCCCCTGTGTGACTTCCACAAAGTTAAAGGACACACCACCGCCAACTGCATGAGACTCAAGAATATCATCCAAGACCTCATCGAGGATAAGGTCATCAACATCGAGCAGCCGGCCGGAAACCAAGACCTAAAAATCTACACGAATCCAATGCCAAATCATAATCAAGGAAATAACCAAGGGAATAATAAGGGTAAACAAAAGTATGCTAGTGCCAATCTAGTATACGAGGAGATAGTCGGATGTGTCGATGAGTTGGTCACTGTCATAAATATCAAGGGAACCAACAATGACTGTGGAGTCACCACACGAGGCGAAAAAGTTACCATTGTCGGGGCACCTGCTAAGACCCCCATTACCAACACAAAGGCCATCCCCTATGATTACAATGTAATTGACCAACTGAAGAGAACACCCGCACAAATATCCATCATGGAATTACTAAAAATCTCCACCGCTCATCGACAGATCCTGGATGAAGCACTAGCTGCCTCTACCATCGCTGCTACCCTTGACATAGAGCAATTTCAGGCTATGGTAGGTAACATCGTTACCCCGAATCTCATCACATTTTCGGAACAAGATTTCCCCCTGCAACCATCTCCTAACCAGGCACTTCACCTCCAAATCCTAGTTCATAAAAAGAAAGTCAAGCGAGTCCTGGTAGATGGTGGTGCAGGTCTTAATATTTGTTCTCTGAAACTTATAAAGAAATTGGGATTCGCCGAGGATTCCATCAATAAAAACAAAAGTATCACCATAAGAGCATATGATGACCAAGAAAGAGTGTCTCAGGGCACTATCAAGATCCCCATCCAAGTGGGGCCAGCAACCATGGAAACAACTTGTCAAGTTCTTGACCTTGACTTGCCATACAACATCCTCCTGGGACGCCCATGGATACACGGAATGAAGGCAGTGGCCTCAACCTATCATAAATGAATTAAGTTCTCATATCAAAACGAGGAGGTTACCATATATGGGGATCCTGAACCCTTCGCCTATTGCAAAAACTTGGAAGCCAAGTTTTACAAGATCCCTCAAGTACCTAAAAATGATGAAGGACCATCCACTTCATACATAGACCTAGCTAATCTCGCCTCCACTTTTGTGACAGAGACACCCACCATCCCCGACATATCTGAGATCAACAACATGATATAGGACAATGGATGCGGTGATTATAGAATGAAGAGAAATGCTTTTGTTGTAGGAGAGTTACCACAATCTCCTAGATCACATGGGCAACCACAATTGACTCAAACACCTGTCCGCACTAGAACAGAACCCTCTGGATTCCACAGTTGGGGGGATCTCAGTCAGGAAAATGTGGACGAGGAGGACATCACAAACACTCTGTACCAAGATGAAAGACCCACTCCCACCCTACCCATGGAGGAAACAAACAGAGGGTTACAAATGATGTTCGGCATGGGCTATAACAGGAATGAAAGCCTAGGAAGAAATAGTGATGGACGGTTGGAGCCCATCATTGTAGAAAGAAGAACGCAGAACCTTGGCCTCGGCTATACCCCTCCGAGTATAACTGTGCATGGCAGAAGTGTTCCTAATAGGGCAGTCAGGTCCTCTCCTCGGGTCTCAGCAACTAACCTTAGATTACCCGTGTCCACAGGCCTACCTCTCGATAACTTCACATTTGACATAACTGACGTTTGTAGTAGTAGTGACGACGATGACACCATAGGTGGCTTACCTAGGCTCTTTGAAGATTCCACCTTATTGATGATTAGTGTCTCACCCACTGATCCAATCCAACAAACCCACAAAATCCACTTAGTATACCCCCAACTCATCGATCATGACCACGGGGACCGCCGATTCTAGACTCATTCGAAAACGATGAGGCTCTCTCCGAATTCATGGGACTAAGGGATACTGTTCCATGTGGAGATTACAAGGCAGGATTTGATATCACTCTAGACACACAAGCATACTATGGGGAGATGATTGAGTCTTTCAGTCACAAAAGAAAAAGAATAAGCTCAGAGTTATTGAGTGAAAACCACACTGTGGCACTCTCTAACCATAAAATAGTAAAAATAAAGGACGCATCCAATGGAAAAAACCTCTTTGAGGCGCCAGAGGATGAAGGATTCAATCTCCCCCCTACTGCTCTACACCAGGAGAAGTCAACAGTATTGGCAGAACAGTGCAACCCGGTCAACTTAGGAACAGAATCAGAACCACAAATTACCTTCTATGCAGAATCCCTCCTAGAAGAAGAACAAAAACTACTGGCAGCTTTCCTAAAGGAGAGAAAGGTAAATTTTGCATGGACCTATGCAGACATGCCAGGCCTGGATCCTGAAGTAGTAGTGCATCATTTGGCCGTTCACCCCGGAGCAAAACCAGTCAGACAGAAGCTAAGGAAGATGCACCCACAAATAGCCTTGCTTGTAAAGATTGAGCTACAGAAACTTCTGGATGTTGGCTTCATACGCCCGATTGACTATCCAGAATGGGTATCTAACCTCGTACCAGTCTCAAAACCGAAAGGGGGCATCCGCATCTGCACTGATTTCAGAGACCTAAACAAAGCATGTCCCAAGGATGACTTTCCACTACCCAACATTGACATGATAGTGGATATGACGGCCAGACATGAGATGCTTTCCCTAATGGATGGTTTCTCGGGGTACAATCAGATATTAATCACAAAAGAAGACCAACACAAGACAGTATTCACATGTCCGTGGGGCACCTACTGTTGGAATGTAATGCCATTTGGGTTGAAGAATGCAGGAGCTACCTACCAGAGAGCCATGACATTAATCTTCCATGACATGATCCACAAAATAGTTGAAGATTATGTAGATGACATACTTGCTAAATCAAAGAAGAGACAAGACCATATAGCAACTCTAAGTGCTATCTTTGACAGGCTTGAACAATATAAGATTAGACTCAACCCGAAGAAGTGTGTCTTTGGGGTGCAATCAGAGAAGCTGCTAGGATACATAGTTTCAATGAGAGGGATAGAGGTAGACCCTGAAAAGGTAAAAGCAATCCTTGAAATGAAAGCACCAAGAATGTTGAAACAACTAAGAGGATTGCAAGGAAAACTCTAGTCCATCTGAAGATTCATAGCACAATTGGTAGATAAACAGATTGCCTATTCACACCTACTTCACAAGGGAGTAGCTTTTAGATGGGATGACAAATGCGAGCAAGCATTCAAGAAAATAAAAGAATATCTACTTACACCACCTGTATTGATGCCACCAATTGTGGGGAAATCACTAATCCTATATATCTCTGCAACAACAGCCGCCCTGGGGGCCCTTTTAGCGCAACATGATGAAAAGGGAACCAAGCGGGCTATCTACTACATCAGCAGAACAATGGTGGGACATGAGCTCAATTACACGTCAATAGAGAAAGCTTGCCTAGCATTGGTATTTGCGGCTCAGAAATTCAGACACTACATGCTAGCGCACCAAATCAAGTTGATTTCCAAAATAGACCCTCTAAAGTACCTATTGACAAAAGCAGCACTTACAGGTAGAATGGCTAAGTGGGTAATGATATTATCTAAACATGATATCGAGTATGTAGAACAAAAAGCCATAAAAGGACAAGTCATTTCGGATCAGCTGGCAGAAGCTCCCCTCTACACAGATAATCCACTCATATCAGAATTCCCAGATGAGTCCCTTTTTAACCTTGATGCAACAGACCACTGGAAGCTATACTTTGATGGCTCTCACACACAACATGGGTCAGGAGCTGGTGTATTTTTCATCACGCCGCAAGGAGACTGCATACCTAGATCATACAAGCTGGCATTCCCTTATAAGATCAATATAGTAGAATATGAGGCTTTGACCATAGGACTCAATATTGCAGCACAATGGCGAATCATGGCACTAAAAGTCTATGACGACTCGCAACTTATCATCAACCAAGTCAACGGCGGATACCAAACCAAGGATGATAAGCTCACACCATACAAGAAGGTGGTAGAAAGCCTCAAGGAATCTTTGATCAATATTACCTTTGAGCAGATACCAAGGACAAACAACAGAGCGACTGATGCAATGGCAACAATTGGATCCTTACTCGACATCCCTCGTAACGTCTTGAAACATGAATTCCTCGTAGAGCAGCTTCTCGTACCCACATTCGAGGTACCAGAGTCAGAATATGCATGTGAACTCGTTGGTCCCGGTGATCTTTGGTATCATGATATATACACCTACCTAAAGTTAGGAATCCTCCCCACTGACATCACCCCGAACCTAAAACGCACTTTCATCAAAAGAACTTCACGATTCGTCATCCTACGAGAGACCCTCTTCCGTAGGAGTATCGATGGAACCCTGTTACGTTGTTTAAAACCCAAGGAAGCCCTGACTGCTCTAACTGAGGTACACAATGGCACATGTGGGTCACACTCAAGTGGTATGACCTTGGCTAAAAAGTTGCTAAGAACAGGGTACTACTAGCTGACGATGGAAAAAGAGGCACACAATTTTGTCAGAAAATGCTTGCAATGCCAATAGCATGGAGATCTTATTCATGCACCAGCTCAAGAACTGCATCCTATTGTTACACCTTGTCCCTTTTCACAATGGGGGCTTGATCTCATTGGTAAAATATCACCCACCTCATCCAATGGCCATAAATTCATTATCACCGCCACCGAATACTTCACTAAGTGGGTCAAAGCAATTCCCATGACCTACATCACCGGAAAGCAGATATCCAAGTTTATCCTGAATTACCTCATTTGTCGGTACGGTGTCCCCCAATCCATTATCTCTGATAATGGGACGGCCTTCAAGAATCAGGATGTCCGTGACTTGTGTGAAAAATTCAAAGTCAAGCATCGCTTTTCCACTCCATATTATCCACAAGGCAATGGCCAAGCAGAAGCTACAAATAAAACCATTTTGAAAATCCTCAAGAAAACAGTCAATGACTCTGGTCGTGACTGGCATCTACAGTTAAATCCTGCCTTATGGGCCTACCGCACCAGCATCCGCATGCCAATAGGCACCAACCCATTCTCTCTGGTCTACGGATCAGAGGCCATACTCCCCATTGAGATCGAGCTCCCATCACTAAGGATATCACTGCAAAACCTTATCACAGATGAGGAATACAGGGTCACAAGACTCAATGAGCTAGAATTACTAGATGAAAGGCACATGGATGCCCTTAATCATCTACAAGTGTACCAGAATTGCCTAAAAAGGAGCTACAATAAGAAGATCAGACAACGCACTTTCCAAGTTGGTGACCTCGTGCTGAAAGAAAACCAAAAGAATGTGCTAACTCTAGATACAAAGGGAAAATTTGAGCCCAACTGGCTAGGACCTTTCGTCATCACTGCAAGTTACACATCAGGGGCATATCAACTAGCAACACTAGAAGGCGAGCCTCTGCAGGAGCCTCTGAATAGCTCTCATCTCAAAAAGTTTTATGCCTAAACATTGCAAGGTATAGAACCAGAAAATACAAAAACAATCAGAAAAAGTCCTGAAAAAATGGTTACCTCGATGAAAACCTAGCAAACAAGCATTTGGGTGACAATAAAAAAAATCAAAAGATCAAAAAATCCAAAAAAATCAGAAAAGGATTGAAAAATAGTAAAGAGAAAAAATCATCCTCTAGTGAAAACCACTTCGGTGGCACTTTGGGAAAATACCTTGGTGAAAACCTGGCAAACAGGCGTCAAGTGTAAATAAAGTACCTTCCCCATCTATCAGGATCTACACAACTCATCCACTCCATTACATCCCACTTATCTGCTCACATCCATACCATAGCCTGCATTGGTATCTGTACTATATTCCACCATTGGAACTACTTGGCATTTCAAAGGTCAGTCTGTCCCGCCTTTATCTAAGTAGTCTATCGCACCACACTGGGGGCACGTTCTCAGAACATCGGATTGGATTCATGTATATTCTCGTGATCTTTTTCAAAATTCATCAAAAAATTCCAGAAACATTCAGAAAACTCATTCAAAATTCCAAAAACATTCAGAAAAATCATCAAAAATCCAAAAACATGTCGAAATATCAGAAAATCTTCAAAAATTTCATCATTAAGTCTTGTCAATTTTTTCTACCTTGTCGAACTACATCGTCTCTGAGCTTGAATGTAGGCAAGGGTGATCTTTGATCATCCCCCGAGATGGTTGGGTCAGTCCTTTAGGCGTTCGTCGCATTGGCAATCTGTTTGCCCATCTAGTCTGCATCTTAAGTCAGTCCTTTAGGCAATAAAATGGCAATCCATTTGTCCATATTATCATCAAGTCAGTCCACCACCAGTCGAACTACGTGGTCTCTGCGTATATAACGTAGGCAAGGCTAATCAATGGATCAGCTCCCAAGACCCCTAGGATAGGTCTTTAAGTTAGTCTGTTCATTGTAAAATCTTGAAAATACCAAAAACATTGGAAAATCTTGAAAATACCAAAAACAGCCTCAAAACATTTGAAAAAAAAAAAAACCAAAATGGTGCATCCATTTCATCTCGCCTTCACTCGTGATTGTCATCACTCATAATAAATCATCGTCGCTTTCACCCTTTGGTGAGTTAATCAGAAGCAAGTTTAGTAGGTTCTAAAGTGAACGCCTAATCGTCAAAGTCTCGAAGGTCTAAGTCAGTAAGTTAGCAAGCTGGTCAACTCGGAGTATCAATAGCTTATCACGCAATCAGTCTCACCAAAACCCCGATCACTACATGTCCTAGGATGAAGCTTTCCTGCGATGGACATAAGCATCAGGTACCCCACAGTAGTTTAGTCTTGGCTAGCGATACGAAGAACATCAGCTTGTTTACTTTATTTTAGTCTTTTAGACTTATCTTATTTTCCACTCATTCCAAGGACCTCTCGATGATGCCTAAACAAAACTGGTTTAGAGAGAAAGGAATGGGGCAACGATCAATATATTTTTATCTACTGTGCTTGTTGGATATTCTTGTAAAATAACTTCGTCACGCATACTTTGTTTTGTTTGTAGGAAGGATGTTTTAGGTATCTTGTTGACCACATAAGAAGGCTTGCCTTTTTATGTTTTGGCCCGAGATGTCTAGAATATCTAAACTACATTCTGAATAAGGTTATGTCTGTCAAGTGTGAACAAGAGTACTCCTATCTGATTGTCGAGTCAAAGTCCATCACACTAGGCGCAACGCCATCCTAGTTCTTAATACCTTGATGCATCGCACCTACATGTGTTATCAAACATAAAGAAAGGTACGCTCTCTCCCATCCCTGGATAAGCAACACATCATCATCATTCATCATCATATCCAATAAAGTCTTGATGACTAGGAGACTTGTTGGACTTCTTCATCTTCTTGAATTTAAGGGTTCATCCCTCTCATTCTTCTATCTTCTGTCACGCTAACAATGCATCCATCTTGCATCCATATTCTCATTTCGCATAATCATGTCATACCATCATATCAGGACAACATCATCCATCTCATCCATCTCACATGTATTGCATAATCATTTAAAGTTGTTTACGATAATATAAATTTGTTATCCTAAGAATTTTCCAAACATCTCATTTTCATCATCATTATCATATAGTCTAACCATCCATACATCCATTTTGAACCTCTTTGTCGCGAGATCCACCTCAAATTGTATCTTTTCGCTCGATCTCTCGAGGGGGCAATGTACTAACGTACTTATTTTCCACTGGGGCATCCGAAAAAACCAAAGAATTTTTTAATTTCGATGCCAACAACATCATTCTTTGAACCAATGCAACGAGTACATTGCTTCAAAGAGGGGCAAAATGTAGACATCCAAAAATAACATTATGCATTCCACTGTAACTAACATCATGCATTCGTTTCTTCTACTAATCAATTAAAGCAATTTATTGATTTAATCCTAAGGTTCATCAAGCTTAATTAAATAAATCAAATTATTTAATTAAGTTCCTAAGGTTCTTCTTATTTGATTTAATAAATCAAACTGATTTAAAATCAAATATCAAATCCCTAAAATCCCCTAAGTTAATTAATCTAAATTAATTAACTTCTAATCATGATTAGCATTCTCTAGCTTTTGACTCAACTAGAGTCAAATCTAAACTCCTAACTAACCCACCCACTTGCATCAATAAATCAATTTATTGATTTATTAAAAAGAGTTATTTTCCCTCAATAACTCTCATCTTTGACTTTTTTGAACAAAGATTATTCCCCCCAAAACCCTCAACAACATGCATTTATTGACATTTTTCAAATTTGAATGGGCACATTGGCCAAAACTTGCACAAGCTTTGACCAATCCCATCATGCCAAGTGGCTCTATTCTATTGGAGGGGATGTAGTCCCACATTGGCTAAACTTTGCCTCTCTTCTCTCAACTTCTTCTATAAAAGCAATGCATCTTCTCTCATTTTACAACACATTCTGAATGCATCTACACTATAGGCAACTTGAGCTCATAGCAACTCATTGTCTATTGGCTTGGAAAGGGATTGGGAAAGGGCTCTCTCACATTTTCATGGAGGGCACCAATCCAACATAGAATAGGTTTTATTCATTTTCTCTAATGCATGCTTGTCTTAGTTTTTATTATCATGGTTTGGAGATTATTTTTTACATCATTCTATGAGGATGGTTGAACTTATACAAACAATGTGTAAGAATTCACCATCCTACAGGATGACATTTGATTGCAATAGTTTCTTCAAAACTAACTCAATGGATTCTCCTAAGGGTGTGTACTTTTTTATTTGAGGATTAGTCCTTTAAGGACCTCATTGTGGATTATTTTGGACCACATTTATATTTTGGTCATGACTTTGCAATTGGGTACTATTTTTTAATCTAGAGGTTTCTTTAAGAGTAATGGGTGTTTGTCTTTTATTTATCACTTTAGCATATACTACCCCATGATTTATGACATTCCTATTACTTGACAAAAAAATTATTTTATCACTAAAAGTGCTCGGGTTGTTATAGTTCTCTTTGAAATTTTTGACTAATGCCTTTGCAACAAGTGTCTTCTCAATGGAGAAACCTTTCTCGATAACCTCCTCAAATGTATTACAAAAATGAATTTGGAGTCATTACATTAACTTTGAATTAAGTTTTTCTACAAAAATATGTACCAATAGATTTTCTAGGTATTTGACATGAGCACTTTTCAGCCATACTTCTCCATCAATAGAGGAAAGAGGTGACCAATTCTCCTTGGTTTTTTTGGCATAATTTTTCTATGGTATATCACTTTCAATATTGTAGGAGAAGTGTGTGACAAACTTGTTAGCTAATTTGCTCTATGTATTTATACCAAGAGGCAAGTGTGCAAACAAATCAAGTTCTTATATTGTGAGACTTCATTGGAAAATATTCATTAAGTATGTGTGATCATATGAAACATCCATGAAAGAGGTATGAAACTCTCATAAAATCTCCACAGGGTCTCCATTTCTCTTGTATTTGTTGAAATTTAGTACGCTAAAGTTTTTAGAAAGGGAAACATGTTTATACTCTGATCAAAGGGATTATGATTTAAGTCCTTGGAGTATGTCTGTTTTATTCTAGTTACCCACATGTGAGATATTTGTTATTACAAGGTTTGTATTTGTCGTGTTGGGGTCTCCATAAGTGATGGTGACACATTCATTTGTGTTGGTGGAGTATGTACAAATGGATTGTTATTTTGATAACTCGTTGTCAGGTAGAAGCATGTGTATTTGTGTTAAATTTGTTAAAGTGATGTTTTGATGGTGGTTGATTTTATTGTTGAAAGTTTGATGTGAATGTGATATTTGGATTTATTTGTTGTTAAGGTAGAGGTAAATTTTTATTTTTATTTCTCCCAAAAAAATGTTCCTGAGTGATTCAGAGGTATGTTCATCTTCTAGGAAATATGTGATGTCTTTGCTTGTGGTGCTAAGAATGAAATGTATGTTCTTCATATTTTAGTAGGTAGATTTTAATTTTTAGCATCGTGATTTGTAGATGTGGTATTCATTTGTGGTGCTATAGTTTTGGATGTAGTGATAAATGGATTGGTGGATTTGTGGTGCTATAGTTTTGGATGTAGTGATAAATGGATTGGTGGATTTTAGTCCTACAGTGTGATATACTTATGAAAATGGATTTGTAGATTGTGGACCTAGGATTTGAAATGTTGATGATGTATTAACAATTGAGTTAGTGATTTTTTCTCCAAACATTATTGTAGGAGATGTATTGAATATTGTGGAATTGTGTGAGGTTCCTCCAAATGGAATATTCATGTGTAATTGTTGTAAGCTAAAATTTTGTGGTCGAGGTGTTACATTAATGGAACCCTATTCTTGTGGTGTAGCACTTGATGATTTTACTAATATCATGGAGATTTCAAAACCAACAAGAATTTTAACTCCATTTTGTGTGTCCCAAAAAGTATCTGTTAGGGTCTGGAACTAGGAGTTCATTTATAATTTTCAATATCTAAAGATCTTTTTAGGAACCATCAATTTATTCTAGGGTTAGATATTGTTACACATCCTTTAATGTGAGGTTTTCAGAAGGTGATGAAATTTGAGGTTGTTACCTTGGTTGCTTGTTTGAAGATGACTGAAAATCCATGTCGCTAGTGGGATTGAAGTTAGGGTTATTTGAGTGATCCATTTCTTTTCTTTTCATTTATGACCTACTGAGGACCATATAAGATTTGAGACTTTTTTATTTCTAGGATTTTATGAATTTTATTTGGAGTTTGGGATTTTTGGGATATTTGAAAACTAATTATAAGATGAATTTATGCTATATTTTTTTGTTTTTATTAGATTTAAAGATACAAAATGAATATGAGGTTACACTATGTTTTTAGGGCTTTCTGGATTTTGGACTTTGGATTTTGAAAAAGATACATGGATAAAAATGATAGTCTATTGTGATAAATCAAAATATTAGGACTTCAAAATGACAAATATTAAGATGAATATTTGATAAAAGTGAGCCTAAACTAGACTTACAAGTTTAAGGCTCAACTTGGGGATAGGCGGGATAAAAGATGGTGAGGTCAAGATACTCAAATAGATGACTCTGGTATGATCAAGGTTTGCTATTTTTCTTCATTTCAAAAGATAAAGGTGATTGTTTATGATGTTGAATGATAAGTTTTAAGCTAAGTTAGGCTATGTAAGTAGGAAAAGTGTTGAAAGTATAGGACAAATTAGGAAAGTCCCTAGTCTACATGTAAGGTCACTATCTGAATTAGAACTGTAAACTAGATCCTCAAGATTTGACTCAATTTTCTTAGCATAAATAGATGTGACAAGAATTATTTATAGATATGGTGCTAAAATTGTTAAATATGGTTGTCTAGATTTTTCATAAATATTGCTCAAAAATTGAAGAATGCAGTGTAGGTTTTGATAATTATGTAGCACAACCAGATGTAGATTTTCTACAGATAGATGCAAATTTATAGTTTTTCTAGATAAATACATATTAGATTGGGATAGAAGTGATTCAAAACTTGACAATTTTCATTTAAGGCACGATAGATTTAATTCACTAGTTTTTAACCTAAAATCAGTGGTTTCTAAGTGCGTTTTTATTTTGGACTATGTCACCAAAACATGTATTCTTTGACACTTTTTCACTCATTTTGGCCTTTTCCCTTGGATTTTGGCCTTGTTTTCCCTTGATTCAGTCTTTAAAGCTTGCAATTCAACAATAATCTAATAGTGTTTTACTAAGGTGTTGTGAAGTTTTGTAACACATTTCCTCACTTTTCTAAGACCCTTTCAACACAATTCACCTAAATGACACCCTTGTACCCCTTTCCAAACCTTGTGACAAGGTGTTGTAAAGAATTTTCACATCTTCCTAGGTTTATCACCCATAATTAACCATTTTTCCTATGTTAATTTGTCCCCTTCATGTACTTTTAGTCCTGACTTAAGTGTGTTTTAGGAGGCAAGCCTAATACAAATCATTAATCAACATTTTATTCCCGACCACCACTTGAAATTGTCCAAGTGGACTAGGTCACCACCTTGGGTGACCTAGTCCCTTTTGGCATAAATTTAAAATTCAACACAAAAACCTAACGGTAATTTTCCTCCAAAACCCAACGGTAATTTTCCTCCAAAACCCTAGTGTTAGCCTATCATGTTGCATTTTTGAGAAAATTAGGGTTTAGCAAGTATACATAAGGGTTTCCATTCTCATTTTTCTATCTCCAAAGCTCATTTTTACATCTCTTCACAACTACTCTTGCACTCAAGCTTCCCAAGAAAGCAATCAAGTAGAAGGGCATCACAAGCAACCTCCATTGGAGTTGTTCTTGCATGTTGCAGACCTCAACAAGAAAGGATTTGGTGAGCATTTATATTGTTTATCATTCAAACATATATCCTTTGACTTTTTTTTCATTTGATTTGTTCTATATTGTCAGAGAAAGTAAAAACATTCCACTCAAGTCACATCAAAGCATAAAACCCCAAAAGGAGCAAAAAGATAAGTTGTAGGTCATTTTCAGGAATTTCAGACATGGAATGCTACAAAGGAAGAAAGTACCAACCGTCGGGACCCACAAAATTAGACCTTGAATCTTTAGAAAGCATCAAGAGGACTAGGTCACCACTATTGGTCACCTTGTCCCTGTGCTAAGCCTGAAAAAGGGTTTTTGCATTTTTGGGTACCCCTTTCTCCGAAACCCAGTCCAGAAGAATTTCCTCATAGGAGGACTAGGTCACCCAACTTGGTGTAAGTATCCCTCTGCTAATTTTAGACAATTTCCAGAAGATTCTGGGGCCTCTCATCTGTAAGTTTCCATTCCCAGGTGCACAAGTTCTGAACCTTCCAGATTCCTTTATGTTTGCATACATTTAGGTCATTATAGTTTAGTTTGCATTTAGTTCATATTTGCTTTCATCTACATTTCTTAGTTAGCATTAGTTTCATTCAACCAAACAACACACACATATCACAACCTTCATCAATCAATCCTTTCTTTGAATGCAACCGCCAAAAATCGTATAACCACCAAGCGAAAAGAGAGTCATTCCTACACCCAAGAGCTCTTAGGGTGAAAAACCCTAGGGACCTAGTAAAGAGAATCCTCTTTCCCTAGGTCAGTGCTATGTTTTTGGTGGTTCATTTTGGTGAACCCAATGAAGACCACTTGTTAAATTTCTTATTTTTCATTTCATCTTAAGAAATAGCTTACATTGCATTGATTTGTTTTGCATTGTTTTCATCCTAGGGTTTGTAGAAAAGTGCATTAGTAAAATATTCATGCTAGATTACACTTTGCATTACATTTTCAGCAAGAAAATACAAAAATATTTGTATTTCCATTATCTATTTGTATCATAACATCATACAAAGCATAAAAAGCAATTAAAAATTCAGAAAACAACCAAAAAAATGCTACTAGGGCTAAGTCGCCACACTGGGCAACCTAGTCCTCTTGCACATTTTTCATAACAATTTGTCATTTTCAACACATTTTATATCTTTCTACTTTCTATAATTGTCTTTTTGTTATCATTTCCATATTTTCTCCTTTATTCCATTTCTTGTCATTACTTAGCTCTCATCATGGCCATGTATTTGAAAAAGTTATGAACATCTCTCAAATCCTTAATGGATATGTCAAGCTGGACCTTTGCCACTAATCCTAATGACCTTGAACCCACTCCTACTCAACCAAATCCCAATGAATGTCCTCCTACTGAAGTAGATATCATTAGATATGTTGATGCTAGCATGTATCAATTCCTTAATAAGTGCCTTGCAACCTTGAAGAAAATGCTTCTTTTTACCCCTCTATGAATTAGCCAGTGATGTCTAACATGTCATCCCTTGAAATATTTTCTTACCTTCATCCAGAAACACACAATTGCTCTAAGTTACCTACTCAAGGTGAGCCTAGTTCCTCTCACCTTGTCCATCCTCAACCCTTGTACCATAACCCAGTCACACACCCTCCCATTAATCTTCACCAAACTCATGGAAAATGATTTACCATTCTAAGAAAACAAGGTGGTGATATCATAAACACACATGAATTTCAAAAAATTTATGAACAATTGACACCTAATGAACATACAAAGGGAATTGGTTATCAAGATCCCCCTCATGATAGGTGGCTCCTCAAGAATCTCTTAGGCTTCGTGACAATGGCATAGTGATCTTTGATTCCCCTCTCAACTCATATTTTCTTCTTCCTAAGGAGAGGTCATCATTCCCTCACAACAACAATACTAAACCTCCGGTCATCTCAGGACCTCCTACTCCCATATCCTCTTTTGAAGTTGGAGAATCTAGCTGATGGAAGAGGCCATATAAATTACAAAAATTTAAGTTTCCTCTCCATCCACCACCTGAATGTGAGAGAAAATGATACATCCTCTTAAACAAAGGGCTCATAACCTTACCTCATCATAAAAGGTTGGTAATCTGTCCTAAAGATTCTAATATACCACATTGTGCTTATCATCACGTTCTTGGCCATAAAAGCAATAAATGTTGCCATCTACGAGAGATACTAAGTAAGTATCACTTTGTTGGTTTTGAGTGCTACCCTATTGACCCCTAACCTACTCTTGTTCATCTTTTCATGTAATAGTTGTAGAACATGCCCTTCTCACTATTATATAACCCCTCTCATAACATACCTCAGCTCACTCTAGCCCTACACTCAATGGGGGCAAGAGGTTGCTAGCCTTTTCCTAGTAATGCACTTGTCTTTGTCCCTTAGCTTCATTGTCCACCTCCCACTTTTTCCATTGCGATTGGGAGGTAGTTGACTTGCTTCATGGTTGAATTCCACTTGCCTTAATAGTATTGTGTTTATTTTTGTATCATGTATTCCCCTTCTTGTTTTATTTTCCCCCTCTTTGTGACATTCTTCTATATGTCATGAACCTCTTTTCGTTTTCATTTCCTTTTACCTTCAATTTGATGATGATGCAAGGCATTGAGACCACAATGTCTCCTTCATGTTGACCCAAATTCCATTCTCTTCCTTTTCATTTCCTTTTTACCTTCCATTTGAGGATGATGCAAGGCATTGAGACCACAATGTCTCCTTCATGTTGACTCAAAAATGAGGTTCTTTTTCATCTTCCTTTTTTTTTTCCTTTTGCTTTTGTTTTCCTTTTGGGTATGATGTAAAGTGTCGAGAAATCCTATGTCTCCTCCATGTTGATCCAAATTGACTCTTTCTTTTTATTCACTTTCACTCTCTTTGTGTCTTCTTCTAGTTCTATTTATTTTGGGGAATGATGATAGTTCCATGCTCTCTAAACAAACATTGCAGCAATGAATATACTGACCCCAAATCCATATATCCCTTATCTGTTTGGATTTTTTTTCCTTTTGGGGGCAACCCCCTTTTCTCTTTCTTTTATCTTCTTCTTACGCATGATGTAACCTTTCTTTGACACCTAGTACTTGACACAGGGATTACCAAGTAGGCTCTCATGTCCTTTTCTTTCTCTTTTCCTTTCTCCTTTCTCTACTTTAAAGAAATTGCTCACAAATAGTGTGTATTAATTCCTTTAAAGTGGGGGCATACATTAGCATTATTTTATTTTTTTCATTGGAATTTGCTTGCCCTTGGTTCCTAGTGCACCCTTGTCACTTCACATGATGTGTTTTCTCACTTAGTGGATGATAATCCTTGTAATTTCCTTCATAAGTGTGACTTATCTTACCATATTTCATTACTCTTAGTGGCCTGATGTGACACACTACATCCTATAAGTTATGAATCTTCTATCCTTTATTAGGTACTCTTTTTGGGATACATTAGACGCAATGTTCCCTAAGTCGAAGACCTCATATGAAATAAACAAGACTCCTTGGAACATCATTTTTATATTTTGCATTTTTTCATTTTTTAGTTTTTCATTTTATAGGTTGCATTTTTGCATTGTGCATACATGGCCACCTTGCATAACACAACTTGAATGCATGTGGTGCCATACTACCCTTGTTCATGATTTTTAAGCATCCAAGGATTTTTCTTGTCTCATGAACCACAAACCTCTTGTGGCTCCTTATCAAAGTTATTAGGAGGTATAACTTTGGTATGGCTGAGTAGGAAGCCCAACTAGCAACATGACTTTCCCCATAAGCCACATTTTTGTCTGTGAGTTCATACCAACCATGTGTATTTATCTCACCACCTTTCAAAATTTTCACTTGGAAAACAATTGAAAGTATCATTGGCCCAGAGTGAGTACATATTCCTTCTTTGGACAAACAACCTAGATCTAATCCATAATTAGTTGGACAAATGATTGAAGCTTGATCCAAGTTTTCTCCCTCTTCACTCTTTCACATCACCTCTTGTGTGATCTTTTGTGCTTATGTTAATTTTTCCATGGGATATTTATCCTAGGGGCTTGATCATCCCTCTTTATCATAGTCATCTCATCTTGCTAGCATGATTACATTAGATCCCGCTCGACACACATGATTCAACTACTTTAGTATGATTTTGAAGAAAGTTCATCCTCTCACTAAAGTGGGGGCTAAATGTGTTACCAAAAAGTGTAGTATTTAGAACTTTTTCACTCATTTGGGCCTTTTTCCTTGGATTTTGGCCTTGTTTTCCCTTGATCCAATATTAAAAGCTTGCAATTCAACAATAATCTAATGGTGTTTTACTAAGGTGTTGTGAAGTGTTGTAACACATTTCCTCACTTTTCTAAGAGCCTTTCAACACAATTCACCTAAATGACACCCTTGTACCCCTTAACAAACCTTGTGCCAAGGTGTTGTAAAGTTTTGTAAGGCATTTTCACATCTTCCTACATTTATGACCCCTAATTAACCCTTTTGCCTATATTTATTTGTCCCCTTTATGTAATTTTAGTCCCGACTTAAGTTTTTCTTGAGAGGCAACCCTAATACACATCATTAATAAACATTTTATTCCCGACCACCACTTGAAATTGTCCAAGTGGACTAGGTCACCACCTTGGGTGACCTAGTCCCTTTCAGCATTAATTTCAAATTCAACATAGAAAAATAATGGGAAATTTCCTCCAAAACCTTATTGTCAGCCTATGATGTTGCATTTTCAGGAAAATTAGGGTTTAGCATGTACAAGTAAGGGTTTTCATCCTCATTTTTCTCTCTCCCAAGCTAATTTTTACATCTCTTCACAAGTAACCTTGCACTCAAGCTTCCCAAGCAAGCAATCAAGCACAAGGGCATCGCAAGCAACCTCCATTGGAGTTGTTCTTGCATGTTATAGACCTCAACAACAAAGGATTTGGTGAGTATTTATATTGTTTATCATTCAAGCATCTCTCCTTTGATTTTTTTTCATTTGGGTTTAGTTACCATCAAAGGGGTTTGACTTAGGCAAACCCCTATTCCCTCAACCCAACATTCTCTTTGTCTTTGCATGTGCTTTGTAGTTTATACTTTGATTTGGTGATGTACAAAGTGTTGGATAAAGTACAAACATTCCACTCAAGTCACATCAAAGAATCAAACCATAGAAGGAGCAAAAAGACAAGTTGTAGGTCATTTTTGGGAGTTTTAGACATAGACTACTAAAAATGAAGAAAGTACCAACCGGGACCCACATAATCAAACCCTGAATCTTCAAAAAGCACTCAGAGGACTAGGTTTCCACTATTGGTGACCTTGTCCCTATGGTAAGCCTGAAAAAGGGTTTTTGCATTTTGGGGTATGCTTTTCCCTGAAACCTAGTCCAACAAGATTTCTTGATAGGAGGTCTAGGTCGCCAAACTTGGCATAAGTGTCCCTCTACTAATTTCAAACAATTTCTAGAACATTCTAGGGCCTCTCATCTATAATTTTCCATTCCTAGGTGCACAATTATTGAGATTCCTAATCCTAATTATGATTCTACTATTACTGAGATTTTGTTGCAAGCTAGTGATTATGATTTTAGGGGTAGTGATTGCAGTGCAGAGAATGTAGCAGAACTATTATTTTTACTAGAGTTGTGTGAAGATGAAGAGCCCCATGTTTGTTCCCACGTGAAGAAATTTTTTTCAGATGATGTATATCTGGAGTGTACCTCAGATATGTTAGCACTGGAATAGGGGAGTTATATAAATGGTGAACAATCTAAGGAAATTGGTGTCTGTGATTAGAAGAATACAATCAAAGATAGCCAATATTATGGTGAATACACAGGCCCTCTGGTTTTCCCTAACTACCTATGTAAAGTGGAAATGGAGGTGTTATTGCCCTCTAGCATTGATGTAGTCAGTGGGGGGTTTTTAGATTGTGCTGAATTATTCACTTATAGATCAACATATTCAATAGAGAGTACTGAGTACAATAAAGCCAGCATGTATTACTCTATCTTTTCTGATTAAAGTGAAATTGATGTTTTTAAACCTATCTTTGAGGGTTTTTATATAGAGATGAATGAAGAGGTACAAGAAAGGATGTGCCAGGAGAAAAATTCCTTGAGCTATGTATCGTCTTGGTTAGCTAATGGAAATAAGGGTACTTTGCATACTGTTATGTATGATAACTTTCAGTTCAATATGCAAACTGAGGATAATAGAATGGATGATGTTGCAAATCAAGTAACTTATGAGAGTTTTCATTTCCTGGAACATTTGAGTCAGCACCGTACAAAATATGACTAGGAACAAGATAAGGTAAAATATTATCATGGTCATATATTGCTTTTAAATTGGTGGGGCAAAGCATTGATTAAATCAATATAGGGGTAGAGTGGGGAAAGCTTCCATTGCAGTCACAAAGGTATTGGTTATCCCATGCACTTCAAAACATCAAATGGGGAATGTTGCAAGTTCTTTTTCTGTCAAGAAACAGAAAGTTTTGTTTTTGATAGAGGTGAGCCTTGATTTCTCTTGTTGGTAGCCTGGGGCTATCATGTTTGTATACACAAGTCTAGTTGGCAAAACAAGGCAATATCTCTATTGAGGGGCTTGTGCAATTCGGTAATCTAGTCTGTGAAACCAAAGATTCTGGATTCTTGTTATGCCCACAAGGGGCATACATCCCCAGTCGGAGCCACTAATGGGACTTCAATTTTTGAGAAAATTTGAGCTGGGTTTTAGGGTTTCAAAGTTACTCATGGTGACCTTGATTATTGACTGTTTGAAACCCTCTTGTTATGTTTTAACGGTGACCTGTTGTCGTGGATAATCGGTCATTTAAGTGAGGTTTTATCCCTCTTTGGTCATGCTTTACTAGCCCCGTTTCACCTGATTCGCTGGTCTTTTTGGCATAATGGCTTATGTTCTACACTGTCGGGAATTTCAATGCAAGCCCAACTTGGATGATCTGTCTGAGGTCTAATGAACCGTCTGATCGCAGGATTGGATCTTGACCACTTCTTGCCGACCTTGCAAGATTTCCTACTGACGTCACTAGAGTGGTGCGAGGCTCGCGAGATGTCACCATCTGGTGTGAACTGATGAATGGGTTTTCTTCTCGAGGTGTTGGATGTGACATGGAGCTGTCTTTTCACTATTAATAGCCATTAATAATAGGGTAATTATGGTTTCTCACACACCTTGCATGAGACGAGTAAATATCTGGGAGGGTGTTGCGAGGTTTGCGAGGGCACGACATGTGGCTTTTCGTTTTTTGCCAATGGAACCATATGGGTCCCACTGTGCGGTTCATATCTATTACTTTTGAGGGTTTTGATTGGATATGTTTTCTGAAGGTGTCGAGGTGGATTGTCAACATCCACTAAATTGATCTCAACCCTCCTTTTGTTAGAGTGTCTCTTAAATCGGCGGTTCAATCACAAGGAAGGGGTGTGTGAGTTGTTCGCATGGCATGTACTGCTTGGCTGTTGCTCGTGTCATTAATGGCACGGGTTTTCTTTCTCCAGAGGATCTCCACCTAATTTCTTCTTGCATGCCAATAGTGCCATCCTACCGAGGGTATTCATGGTTATCCGGATCACTAATTGTGCGAGTGATTGAATTTCCTTCAAGTAATTGTAACCTGCATACTGCCCTACTCTTTAAATGCTGACTGAGTTGTATGCAGTCAACATTGCATCCTCTTGTGTCTATATGCAGTAAGGTTTCTTCTTTTGTTTGTTGCTGAGTTTTGTTTCTATCATGAATAAATTAGTTAAGATAAGGACTGCGAGGTTGGCTTCCCCAGTCATGAAGAAGTCTGATTCTCCCATGGCTCACAAGGCTATTATTGGGAACACCAGGAAGAGGACAGTGCATTGTTCGTCCCCGATAATCATCTTGGATTCTGATGAATCCAAGACTGATTCTGATTATCAGTGCTACTTGGCCTCCCTAGTGGAGCTTATGGGAGTGGACGAGGAGGTTTTGGCAATTGAGCCAGTATCTGCATTGGCTCCGGGTTGAGTTTTTCGGGCATGTGCTCGCAAGGTTGGTAAAGAGGAAGTGGTGCCATTGCTGTCTCAGGCACGCACTCAAAGTGGTCGCTTGTACCGGGGTCATGTGTTCTCCTGATGGTGACTGGTTGGGGATTTGTTGGATGTGTTTTCTCCTACTTTCTGCTCCTATGGACATGGACGTGCGTATGCTCTACATGAATTTTTGTTCACCGACTAGTTATTGTAACCATTTTTGATTCCTCCGATCATGCACAATGTAATCAAATCATGAGGAATGGGGATTTGAATTTCGTTTTGGTGTTGAAATTCAATTTTGTATCGACAATGAGGCCTAATGCTTGTTTCTCTCCTATGGTATAAAGGAGATTTCATGGCTCATTGTTAGAGGTCAGGAATTTTTGGGTCCGAAGCTTTAAAGTTTGTACAGTCAGTCTTATGGTAAAAATGTTATGAACATTTTGTTTTGAAGATCATCTCGAGGGGAATTTTGTATATAGATTAGTATGATATGCTTTTTAAATTATTGATATCGAAAGAAATCTATAAAATTAAGATGGTTTACTCTCCTGTGTGTGTGCCATGGATTTTTAATGGAGTTATCAAGGGTTCCTCTCTTCAGTTTCAATAAGTAATTGAAAGTGTAGCTAGTTTTCCTGCTTTAACTCAAGAAGTTAATCAAATGCTTGAAGAACCAATTACATGTTCATGGTTGTATATGCTTAGGATTCTTGAAGAAGTATTGTTTTAGTGTACAGAAATATCTCATGATAGTAATGCTATATGAAGATAAGTTCATAGTATCATTATTTTATTATGTATGACACTGTTGCCCAATGGATGAGGCACTAAATAATGTTTGTAGCATTATTTTTTGGTTTAAGACTGTAAGCTCTAAGCATGGTAATCCAAGTACTGAACATAAACACTTGTTAAAACCTTTTTTTCCTTCAGGAGGTATTTTCGTATTATAAGTGGGTCAATTTCGTTGCTCTTCAGGACTGGTAATCATTCTTCGGTCTACCATACTATGAAATGATGACTATCCCTCTGAGTATGTAGGAATTATGATCTGTATGAAGGAAGTGTTCTTACCAATCATGAGGAATTCTCATGAACACATTTAGGTTTACCCACCTTGGTCCTATAGATCCAAAAGTGTAGGAGAGTTCATTCCACAACTGACTCTTGTTAATTGGCCACTGGTTGTTGTAGTCATCCTTGACAGGGGTTGGCTACCTCTTAGAGACCTGCAATTTCCATGTGGATTTTAAACACCAACAAATATTAAGAATACAAATTCGGTTGTTTGACTCTATGACCAAGGGCCAATTGCATTGACTAGTATTTCACAAATAAAAGTTAGTATGAAGAAAAGAACAACCTAATTATTTATATGGGTGTGTTCATCTAGTATAGGTTCACCATACCTATAGGTTTTAATACACCAAGATTGGCATGAAATGCTTCTCTTTCAATAGTGGATAGTTAGAGGTTGAGTGGCATAGTTCCAATATAGAAAAATTCTCACCTTTCCTCTCCTCTCGGGAGGATCAAATACTAGCCTAGATTTTCCTATGTAAACTCAAGGGCTCACATGGTGAGTACCTTCATGTGTGATATTTTACATTACACTATACCAAACTCACAGTCGAAGGATCCTAGGCTTCTAAAAGAAATGATGTCTGTAAGAAAATTTACAGTGGAGAAAATAGAAAAAAATAATAAGCACAACTTTAGCATAGTATTTATGTGCGAACTTGGTAAATTTATACCAACAAAAACCATGGGTAAAGATCTTTCATATTTTATTTCTCAAGAAATTTATAATTAAAAATATCTTCTAAAAATTTATAGAAAATGTGACTTCAATAAAGAATAATAAATCCAAGTTGCAGAGTCCTTTTCAAACACAACATTCCACAAATAGAAAGTGTGATTCATACAACTATGTGTTGAACATCTAGAAAAATTATGAAAAATGGAGAGTCCCAAACTAGATACCAATGTTGACTATTCGTCACTACTATAATAATAATAAAATTAACTTCATATTCCAATAGTGTCTAGTGGGGAATTTCTCTTAACATTGAGCTTGTCTATAATAGCTTAACATTGGAGGGGTCTAATTTCCTCTTCTCACTCCCAATCTAAATGGACTAAGGGCCTTAAGAATTGGTTTTGAACAACATTTTCGACTCCTTGGTGTACAAATTTTGTTCTCCCCCTTTGATATATTTCGTCAGGAAATTTGCTTGATGTCGAACCTTGGGGTGATGAGATCCCCAACCAAGCCTCCTAATAAAAATAAGAAAGAAGCTACTACATATTTCCCTTGCACCCAAGATCACACAAGTGCATAAGGGGAGAGGATACGTATGCATTATGTTGGGTAGAAATTACTATGCAAGTACACCAAACATGGTAGACAATTGTTATTTTTAAGCACCAAATCTAAATGTTCCTAATATAAAAATTACAAACACATAGGTTTATAAGGAAATATTTGACAATCAAACCTACAAAAAAATAGATTAGTAGTTTTGAATTAAAGTCTGCTCTAAACTATTGCCACATAGCTAAAAATTAGAGATCAGTAACCAAAACCCCTAATATACTCTAATCAAATTGCAAAAATTAAAAAAAATACCCTTTTTGATTCACAATCAGATGTGGTTCAACATAATTATGGTATAGCTTTCAACAATTGCGATAGAGTGATCCGACAATAGTGGGCTACATTTTTTGGCCAAAATTGACATTGAAATGAACATTTTGAACTAAATATTCACTTTCAAACACATATAGCTGCTAAACCGTGAGGAATTTGAAGATGATGCAAACTAGTGATTTGTGACATTTTGTTTGTAGATTCAAAATATATATTTTTTAAAATTTTGGAATCAAATTTCATTTCATTTTCCATCTCCTTTGATAACTATTTTTTCACAATAAACACCATATTCAAAGAGTGATGTGTACTTGCTAACACAACTTTTTTTCTATGAAGGATAGTTTTTTTTTTTTTTTAATTTAGATTTGTAACTATGATATGTAGGGCATGCATTTGGTTTCATAGTGTTTTATTGATTTTTTTTTTATCAATTGTGTTTTGAAGTCAAACCAATTATAATTTAGACATAGGTTAACTTGCTAACACATAATGTTTTTTGTATGTATCGAAGTTCAATTTTTTTGGTTGGATCATGGACATCAATATCAAGGGCATAGATATTTTTCATTTTTTTTATAATATACTATTTTTCCACATCTACAGAACATAGAGCTTGATTTTTGATGAAAAACCTACATTTAGAAGAAATACAAAATAAATATAATAATCAAATTAATTATATTTAAAATTATACTTTTTTGGAAGCTTATAATAAGGACTACATACTTTAACAACATAAATTAAAAATGAATTCATTTGATGCACAAAAAGGTAAACCAAAAGTTGTATGTTATCAGCATTTTGATAGGTGTAGAGGAGACTCCATTATAGGTATGGTTTAAAACTAGTGTAGTTCTATCCAAGGGGTTTTTATCTAAGGAGGTTCGATCAAACCCTCTTCAATTAGAATCATTTAAATAGAACCTTTTAAGGCTTAAGTCATTATATTTTCTAAAAATATGTATTTTAGAAAAAATCGGGATGTTCAACAAAGTGTAACCCATTATTGTGGTAGCACCCAGTACAATAATCTAAATAGATGTGGAAAATATTTAGATTATTTCATTTCTCTATTGGGATAGTTGTGGTGCACCAAATTAGACCCTATAAACACAAAAATTGACCAAATACACACAAAAAAAATGATAGAAATAGTGTAATTTCAATGTTAGGATGTCAGAAAAATAATTTTTATCCCTATATAACAATCAAAAATAGTAACCATTAGTAAAAAATATTTTTTTGAGACCGAAGATAGATTCAGTGTAGAAATCGATGAACTCTGCTCAACAATATTTTCACATGTTTCAGTACAAATGCAATGGAGAAACTAAAAAATGGGATATAGGTATCCTCATATATGTCACATTATAGATGTGGTCTATTTGAACATAGATTTCATCCCAAATCCTATAGATGTAGTGTTCTCTAGAATGATTGCAATAGTTTTCATGTAACTTCAAATTTGTTACAAAATTTCATGAAAAATAGTCAACTCATGTCATGTCCACCAATTTATCAATAGAGGAATCAAGAGAAAGGAAAGAACCATCAACATCAACAACAACAACAACCTAAATTCAGTCCTAAAATACCCTTATCTAACAATGAAGCATAAATGACACAAGAAATAAATAACAAATAACAATAATATATTGTTTCCTATATCAATCTTGATTCATCTTAATTGCTCTTCTTGATTTTTCTTTGTTTCTCTCAGATTTCAAGTATGCCTTTAATTCATAATAAGATCAATATGGATGAATGATAGGAAAATATCAAAGAATGTGATTGGACTCACATGAGACTGAAAGCTTGGTTTTATAGGAATTCTGATTTGATGGATGATGAGGATTTAGGGAAGAAGTGATGAGATCAATGGTGGAAAATGATTGAATGAGGAGACAACATAGGTTGACTATGAGTTAGCTGATTTACATGAGGAATGAGGTGGAAGAAAATATTATTTAAAAGGTGAGTTGGATTTGCATGGAACTTTAATAATTAAATAATAAAATAAACAATTTATTTATTTAGAGAGTCTTTGAATATGGATAAAATAAATAATTAAAATAATTATTGAATTTTAGAAATTGTGGAGGAATAATTAAATAATTAAAAATAATTATGTAGTTTTTAAGGAAAAGTGAGAATAGATAATTAAATAAATAATAGTAAAATGTGGGAAGATTTCTTTTATCAATATCTACAGTGCCCAGTTTTTTTATCAATATCGATTAATGGTTAGGGAGTTCATTAAGGCATACAACCCTGAGAAGAGGGAATTGTACACAATAGATGGAAGGAGCCTCCTATCTTTCAACAAGGACCACATATGTAAGGTTTTTATCTAAACCCTAATGCTAATTTTTTGATAGATTTTGGTGCCCTCGCTAGAGAATGTCAAAGCCATTTTAAAAAGCTACAAAGTGAAGTGTTTTCCTTGTTTTAGGCCTAGAGGGCCTCGTAGAGAATTTTAGAGGTTTCCAAGGGGATATTTGGAGCCCTTTAGATATGATGTATTTGAAGGTTACTTTTTAAAGACATATTTCTCTTTTTGTTAGGTCTTGTGGTTAGACAACAAGTTTCAAATGCCTATTAACCTAATGGTGTTAGTAGTAGACATCCAGAGTAGCTCGATGTGAACAAACCTTAAAAATATGCTAGATATCTTGCAAACAAATTTCACAAATCATTGAGTTCACTAAAGAAGGATTGCAACATAGTGCATTTCAATTGGTATTCATTACTATACCACATTATTTTGTATAGTGGAGTGCATTTTTGGTCCTCTTGTATACAAATTAGAGCTATGGATGAGAAAAAAAAGAATATTACAAGTCCTAGAGTGGACTTAGGTCTGGGAAAAAGATTGTGACAAGTCAAATTATTCAATCTTTTAGGAGGTTTTTATAGGAACAATATGGAGCAAGCTAGGTTTTCTAGTGGACTAGTGGTTGTAAGAAGAAGTAAATAGATTCTTGAGGCTAAGGAGCCTCACTTTAGAGAAGGGAATCAATGAAAACTAGGGTGATTGGTTACTCTACACTAATGCTACAATAATAAGAATGTATGGGTACCTAGTAGTACCCCATGTGCTACCCAAGAATTCTTCTAACATAATTTCCTTCTTAGAGATCATGTGGTAGTCAAATGAGTCTAAGATTTATTTCAAAAAAAATAAGAAACATACCCTCCTAGTCATAGTTATATTTTTTTTATATTTTAGTAACATCAAGTGAGGGCATGGAGTTTTTATATGAAAAATTTATTGCCTTATAGAATGAAGGTGGATAGGATAAGAAGGTGTAACCCAGAGAGGTTCATTCATGAAAAAATAACCATTTTAGACTATCACCTTATCCACATGACTTTGGCAGTGTGGAGGAACTGATCTGAAACTACACAACAAATGAGGTTGCATGGAGGAGAGCTTTGCGGGTGAGAATTTAGATTGTATACAATAAGAGGAAAAGTGTAGATCTATATTTTAACGGATAATTTTTTCACATCAATGATTCCATACTCCAAATAATTGTTATGTTTAATAATTCCAATTAATTATTAATAAATGTGTCAACCTCTACATTGAGTACTTCTTATCTTTCTATGTCAAGAGGAAGTGTGCTACCATGTACTCATCAAGCCACCCCATTACAATAGATTTATCCCATGGCTAGACCTCTAGTGGAATATCTTATTGATCTAGATGAGTTTAATGATAATTCCAGTATGGTGTAATAATTGTACCCCCTCAAAGAGATTTTATTGAAAGACCTATAGATGATAGATTAGTCATTAATTTTGAGACTAGTGGGGAAGTTGTTAACAATGCTAGGGCACAAGCTTGTAGTGAATTACTATAATCTATGATCAATTTATAAAATTAAATGAATTCAAGGACTTTATCCTTAAGAATAAAGGAAAGGAACTGCAACATAGAATCTCTACTAGAAGCCTCTTAGAGAAAGAGAGGAAACTAATAATTGAAGAATTTTGGGAAAATGTAATGAAAGAAATAGAGGTCATGAGCCCTCAAAAAGGCTAGGAACTAGTTAGAAATATAAGTTTCCTCATACTACCAAGGTGGGATATGTCATTTTCAATTTCATTTGATGCAATTATAATGTAGGAGGTGATGATCCAATAATAAATTTAGAAGAATAGGTTGAGGCCTTATACTTGGATCAGGTTTTCACCCAAGGCATGAGACCTTAGCAATTTGGTCTATCTTCACCTAAACAAAAAAACCCCAAGTAATAAATGATACACATTAAGTTAGTGGAAACTAATAGTGAGGAAAGTTGGGGATACAAGTGTCATCAAAGTAGCTACCCTCACAGTAAATACAACCTTATTTACTAAGGAAACACTGAAAAATTACAAGTAGATTTGGACAAGGTGAATAAAATAAATTAGAAGTTGTAGAAACAAGTAAATATAGTCACATGGTTATATCCCCCACTACAACAAATAAGTGAAGCTTAAGGGTCATAGGAGAAAAATAATCTTATAATTGAGAAAAAAAAATTATGGAAGATCTCAAGTAGAGCAAGTCAGAGGCTAGAGTAGCCAAGGAGGGGGTTGTGAAGAAAATTTTAGATTTTGTTGAAAACATTTTGAGATACAGGTTGTCAATGATTATTTCTCAGGTAGATATTTTTTGGTATACTTACAAAATTTGAGGAAGGAATATGCAAACCACACTCAAGTGGGAATGAGGGTAAAATGCATGTAGTTCAGTTCATCCTAGGGGATTTCTTTATTGAGAATTCATATAAATAGTCCCAATTTTTATTACATTTTGGTATCTAACATTTTGGATAAGTAGAAATTGTTCGATGATATTGTATACACTTAAAATTGTTTTGGAGAAATTAATTAAATACAAGTTATTTAATTAATAAATCTTTAGTTCTTCTACTTATAAATAAATCGACAAATTTATTTATCTAGTTCACTTTCTTCATGTTTTAATTAAATGAGAAACCTTAATTATTATTTTTTTATTTAATTAAGTCCCTTTTATTAAATTCAAATTCTAAATTTGAATTTATTCATATTTATAATAACTTCCCATCTTCCACATCATCATCCATATCATGAAATTAAATATTCTTAATATTTAATTGGAATTTATCCTCAACAAATTCTAACAAATTTTGAGACACTTGGATTTCACCTCCATTTGATTCCTCTCCACATTTGGCAATTTGTTCTTAAACGAAACACTCTCCTTGATTCTCTCTAACCTCTTCATCCTCAACCATCTATCTCTCCAGATCGAATCCAGACTGTTGAATCCTGGCACATAAGCTTATGCCTTGGAGAAGTCTATAAATACACCCTAATTTACAACATTTCATAGATAAAGCATTTGTAATTAAACTCTGCAAAATTTTAGAGTGCGATTTCATTAGCATTATAGCATTAGCACTCTAGTATTGGCATCTTAGCATCATTTAGATTAATCATGGAACTCCCATTACCTACATCTTAATCATTCTAATTCAATTGTATCATTTCATTATCAATATCATAGAAACATCTTAATCCTTACATAATCATCTACAACATTTTAGCAATCATGTAATGTAGGAAAGGATTTATTGTATTTCCAGCATCTTGTTCTTCAAGTTGTCATTTGGAAAGTCATGTGCATATACAATCTAAGAGAAAAAATGACTTGAAAAATCCTTGGAGATAGAGGACAATGAGACATCATTGGAGAGTTTGTTTATTTTGATTTGATTATCATTTGAATTCTCTAATATAATGTTTCATTGGCATGTTGTATTAACTGCTTATGCACTCACATATTTCATACACACATAAATTGACACCTGCCATAGGGCCTAGCCCTTTTTTTAACATTTTCTAGCAAGTTTTCATTCATAGGTTTTATTGTAAATTTCAATGTAGTGCACCCAAAGCTTCTTTTAACCTATTTTCTTTCTCTTTTAGTGCATTCAATCTTTGTTTTAGTTCATATAATTCATCTTCCAACACATCTATCTTCTTTTTCGATGCATTATAGGATTTGGTTTTTTATTTTTAGCTTTCAGAATAGCACATTTAGGGTGTCTTCTAGTGGAATACTACATTTTGTAGCATATATGGTCTCTATTTTAGTGTATTTATCTCTATTTCTAGAAACTTAAAATTATGGAAACTGATTGTTGTCTTTCTATTTTGCAGGTGGTTTAAACAATGTTAAAGGCAATTATCTGAGACTACTAATGGTGTTTCAAAGGGCTAGAGTTATTTTTGTTTCCTATGATTAAATTAGGCATCTAGTTTAATTACAAGGTTAATGAACACCATGTATGCAGGTATGTGCAAGATCATGGAAAAAACATGCCCTTAAGTGGTGATGAAAATTCAAAAAATCAGAGTTAGGCAACTTGACGTAAAATTTTGAATAAGCTATCTATATTATTTCAAAAATATGTAAGAATAGAATCTATAGTAGATTGAATGTAGTTTCTAAAATACTAATTTTATTTAAATAAAAAAAAATCTATTTGGTGAAAATTTGAAATTTCAATTGAGTAGTACTTAAATTTCAAGGAAAAATAAGAAGTAGGTTTTTGTTTGACCACCCTAACCACAATAAAATTATAATTATTTTTTATTTTATTTTAAATATAAGTAGAGGACTCATGTCCTGATGTGATGGATATTTTTTTATAATTTTTTTCCAATTAAATAATTAATTATGAATTTTTTATTACAACTTTTAAGAAATATAAAAACTCGTATGTCTGACCAGCTTAACTTGGTCAAAACTTCATGAAATACATTTTTTTTTTATAATCCTATAGTATGGAAAGCATAAAATGTGATGCATGTTTTGGATTCAAATAATTTGATACCGCTTGAAAGCTATAGATGTTTTTCAATCAACCTATCAATTAGGACTTTAGTCATAATTCAAATAGAAAATAATTATTATTATTTATTAAATTCAAAGTAAAGCATAATTTATATTGGTGGAAAGTTGAGAATATCCTTTAAAAACCTTTTTCGTTTCATCAATTTTGGGTAAAAAAAGAGTTGTTAGCCTCATGGGCCATCATATCACTTATATATCACCACTTTTTGGCCCATCATGATCCTACACATACCCATGTTATGTTTGTAAAGTGGTAGGACTATGCTCTCCCCTTCACTGGGTGACCAAAATGCCAAAATCACTCTTTCATTTTATTGCAATAGCACATTTAGAAGGCCTTCCATAGTAAAAAAAAGTACTCACCCTACAGGGATGACCTAAGTGGGAACAACTAAAGCCAAGCATTCCAACCCACTATAATCAAACATGATTGTGATGAAAGTCACATTGAACAGTAGTGTGTAGTGATAACCATCCCCAAAGCCTTTGTTCTAAAGGTTGGGATGTCTTCTAAGGGATTTTATCATTTGTCACACCGAAGGGAAGCCCTTACTAAATACTTTAAGTGTAGTAGCTAGTCAAGTTAGTTCTCGAACATTATAATATTCATAGTCCAATGGGAGGGAAGAATTTTCCCCCAAGATACTCACGATATAAATATCAAGGATTTTTGGCCAAAACTAAAGGAATTGACTTTTGGTTAAGACCTGAAAAAGGAAAAAAAATGGGCACCCTCTAGGGGTGACACAGATGTGTGAGCTGACACAGTTATAATATGTGGGTTGAGATGTTATAATGACCCTTGACACTATAAGATTGACTGATTTGTTTGCTATTGTTTAATACCAGTCGAAATCAAAGGGATTATACCAGAGCCTTGAACATACAATTAATGTTTAGATCATAGGGTGAAACAACTGTTTTACTACTTGCTACTCTATTTGAAATCATTTTCAAGAGATCATCCAATAAAAACACTTAATTGACATGGTTCAAAAATAAGAAAAAACAAGAAAACTTATTGTTCAAAAGATCATCCATTAAAAACACTTGATTCACTGAGTTGAAAAAAAAAACCAAACAAACCTTTCGAAACAAGTGACATTTCCAGTTTACCACATAAGCTTTATGTTCTAGCACATTCATCACATCGTCCAGTGCATTTAGTTCATATTCTAGCACATCTAAAACCTGTTTTAGAGAAATTCATCACATTTTGCAACGCATTTAGGTCAAATTCTAGTGCATTCATCATGTCTTCCAACACATTTAGTTCATATTCGATAGCACCTATGAAAACTATTTTAGCACATCCATCACACCATTCAATGCATTTAGGTCATGTTCTATTGCATTTGGCCCATCTTCCAACACATTTGCAAATTTGTTTAGTGCACTTACGGATAAGTGCACCAAGATGGTTCCCAAAAAAGGGACTTAAGTGGACAACGTTTTTTTGAAATCAGAAAATACTGACCTTGGATGTGAAATTGAGGATACTTAGACTCAAAATTTTTAGATGGAACAAAAAGAAGGATTCAAGTGCTCCAAGTCTACTTTCTAAACTACTAATTTATTTTGAAAATGATTAAGATTAAGGGGTTCAAACGAGGGATGTACACAAATTGGTGTTGTTTTTGTTAGAAAAACATAACATAGCAACTCTTGTACGACCCTCGTAAAGTGAACTTTTTTTTAGTATTTTTAAAATCGCAACTGTCAGAAGTTAGCTAATAGTATGTAGTTGATGCACGATTTTTCTGATAATTTTTTAACGAATATTTGATTTTTTACTAATTTGCAAAGTGGACATATCCTAAAAATATAATTTTGTCCGTGCTACCCCTAAAATTTTTGGAAACTAATTGATTTGTTTTTTTTTTATTTTTTTATTTTGTAGAATGGAGTCTAGTTTCTAAAAATGTAATTTATTTGAAAAATTGATGAACGGTTAATTTATAATGAAAAAAATACCAAACACTGCTTTTTGGAAAAAAAAAGACATACAGATAAAATAAATTATGGATGAAAGACTTAACATTTTCAAAAAGTGAAAAAAATGACATCGTTGGATAGCTAAGAGATAACCCAACATTACCCATGTGCTCAATTTTTTCGATATTGAACCATGTGCAATCCTAATGGTGAGCACGAACTCGATTATGAGAAATATGGTGGATTTTTTAAAAACACATCTCTGGTTGTTGGGAATGCCCTCCAAGCCTTTGGGTTGGTATTCCAATGCAAACACCAAGCTTAAAGTTTAGTAATTCCCAAAGCAAGATATAACGCAAGTGCGTTATAATGTGCTCGCGTTATATCTCACAAAATGACATGCTTTTTGCTTCTAGGGAGAACATGTCTACTAGCACATAATGCGAGCATATTATAATGCACTCAAGTTATGTCTTACTTTATGTTAAATGCTAATATATTAATGTATGTTGATATATTTTTATGTATATGTATGTATGTATGTTTATATGGATGTAAGATTATATGTAGATATGTATTATGCTTCTATGTATGCATTTATGTATGTCTTTAGATGAAGGGAGAATTTAGAGAGAGTCTAGAGAGATGGAGAGGGGGTCAAAGTGAGAGTTTAAGAGAGAGGGAGTGGGAGAGAAGGGGTTGGATTGAGGGGGACTTAGCTAGGTAGGGTGGGAGGGATAGAGGGAGGGAGAGAGAGAGAGAGGGGGCATCAGAGAGAGAGAATTGAGGGAGAGGGAGAGAGAGACAAAGAGAAAGAGAGGGTTATGTAGGTAGGGTGCAAAAGGGAGAGACTTGAGAGTGTGAGAGGGAGAGACTTGAGAGATAGGTAGTGAGAGGGAGTGTGAGAGAGAGGGAGGGTGAGAGAGAGGGAGGGTGAGAGAGATGGAGTGTGAGAGAGAGGGAGTGGGAGAGAGAGGGAGTGTGAGTGAGAGACCTGAGAGAGGGAGAGGGTGTGGGAGGGAGTGACCTAATAGAGGTAGAGAAAGAGGGGGGTGGAGTGAGAGGGACTTATCTAGGTAGGTTTTGAGGGATAGATAGAGACAGGGGAGAGAGACAAAGAGAGAGTTACCTAGGTAGGTTGTCAAAGGGAGAGACCTTAGAGAGAGGGGGGGTGGGAGGAAGATACATGAGAGAGAGGGAGACAAAGGTACTGGGAGAGAGTGGGATGGAGTGGGAGGGACATAAAGAGATATGGATAGAGGGAGTGAAAGAGGGTGGTAGGGATTGATTGAAGGAGAGGTATGCAGAAGAGGGAGACAATAGATACAAACAATTAGAGAGGGTGGGAGGGAGGGAAGGAGGGAGAGGTGAGATGTATAGATAGAGAGAAAGTGATATGGGTTGAGGGTATAGGGTTGAGGGATTAGGGTTGAGGACCTATAGGGTTGATGGTTTCTAGGGTATTAGGGTTTAAGGTTTGAGGTTTGATGGAATAGGTTTGATGATAGAGGGTATTTGGTTGAGGGGTATAGGGTAGAAGGTTTAAGGTTTAAGCGTTTAGGGTTGAAGGGTTTGAGGTTAAGGGTTTAGGGTTAAGGGTTTACTTGGTTGAGGGTAGAGAGTTTAGGGTATAGGTTTGAGGGTATATGGTTGAAGGATTAGGTTCAAGGTCCAATGCAAGGGGTAGAAGGTTTAGGGTTTAAGGATTGAGGGTTGAGGGATTAAGGGTTGAGGGTTGAGAATTGCGGGTTGAGTGTTTAATGTATAGGGTAAAGGGTAGAGGGTTTAAGGGTTGAGGGTGGAAGATTGAGGGTTTAAGGCTTAGGGTCGAGGGATTAGGGTTGAGGGTCCAATATATAGGGTAGAGGTTATAGGGGTTGAGAGATTAAGGGTTGAGGAATTAGGGTTTAGGGTAGAGAGTATTGGGTTGAGGGTAGAGGTTAGAGGGTAGAGGGTAGAGGGTAAAGGGTTTAATAGTTTAGGGTTTAAGGGGTTAGGGTTGAGGGTAGAGGGTTTAAGGGTTGAGGGTTGAAGATTGAGGGTTTAAGGCTTAGGGTCGAGGGATTAGGGTTGAGGGTCCAATAAATAGGGTAGACGTTATAGGGGTTGAGAGATTAAGGGTTGAGGGATTAGGGTTTAGGGTAGAGAGTATTGGGTTGAGGGTAGAGGTTAGAGGGTAGAGGGTAGAGGGTAAAGGGTTTAACAGTTTAGGGTTTAAGGGGTTAGGCTTGAGGGTCGAGGGTTTAGGGTTGAGTGTTTAAGGGTTTAAGGGTTGAGGGTTTAAGGGTCAAGAGGGTTGAGAGATTAGGGTAGAGAGTTTACTAAG